>CABHPH010131397.1:2844-21124 GCA_902168325.1 Peromyscus nudipes
AAAAAAAAAAAAAAAAAAAAAAAAAAGTGTAAGTAGATAATCTGAGCTTTTCATAAAATGAGAGCATGCTTCAATAATTACTTTCCTGAAAATATCTATATTTAATATGTCTAGCCTCATATCTCTCACTAGAAAAAATGTCTATTTAAATTTAAAAGCATGATACAGAAATGGTCATGCTTCAAATTTGATATGAAATCATTTCTAAGACAAAAATAAACACATCTGAAAAGACTGTTTTAATAGCCCTTGCTTGTCGTGTTATCAGGAAACACTAAAGAAAAAAATTACATCATGTAAGATAATTTTACTAATTTTTTTTCCTGGTTCCATGATGCAATGTTAACTATAGAAAAGATAACAGCAAGGGTGAGTGCTGAGGAGAAGTAAAAATAGTACTCAAAACTTTTTTTGTATTCTTGTTTTTTGTGACAAATTCACAATAATCTTCCTGTCTAGCCTTCAAGGTACAGTGTGAATTATAGTTATTATACCACCATACTTGGCTAGAATTAAAACTCTTCCTTAATCATTTTCTTTTTTAGATTTTTATTAATTTTGTATGTGTATGAGTGTTTCACCTGCATGTATGTCTGCATCACATGTGTCTAATAAACTTTTAACTGAATTAGTGAAAAAGATTCTAATCAACATGATATATCAGACACTATGTCACAAATGCTATCTGCCAAAAAGTTAGTGAGCCAGACTGATTACCTGAGGCTTTACTCAGCTCTGATGAAAACACAGCCGGCAGTGATTTGTCCTCTTTCTCTGTATCAGAAGGACGTTTTCTCTCTGCTTCTTTCATAAGTACTTTGGGTTTAACTATGCTGCCCATTTCTGTTTGAGGTCCCAAAGCAGAAACATCTGAAGACAATAAGGACACCTTAGACACACTGGACCTATCTTTGGAGAATTCATCTGAAACATGGACTTCATCTTCAGGATGTATATTCTTGAAAGAAAGGTCACTGGGCAATTCGGAGCAAGGCAACGACTCAGCCCCACTCTGGACATTAGCAATTTCACTTTTGTTGGATGCTTCTAGGTCAGTGTATTCCTTGGCTAATTTAGAAGAAGAATCGGTTTTAGAACTGACAAATGTGGGAAATTCATCTATTATTTCAATTGGAGATGAATCTGAAAATGTTTCACTTTCTTTTATTTTGTCTTCCTTAGAAGTAAGCAAGTCATCGTTTGAATAAATTGCAGTATTAAGCTCTTCCATCTGCAAAGGAATTTTCTCCTTTTTGGTCAATGTTGGAATTTCATTAGGTGCAGCATCTTTTGTAATATGTAAACTGGGCTGAAAAGACTCTAAATATGGCTTTCCTACCTCCTGGGGTGAAACACTAAGTCTTTCCTTGTGTTTGTGTTGTGTTACTGTCTCAGACACTTCAGTGAGACTCTCCGTCATAAGCATCACAGCTTCCTCTTGTGTTTGTGGGACTTCAGGAATTGAATCATCACTAAATAAGTCAACTGGTTCAGAATCAGGTGATGAATCCTCCACTAGCTCAGAGTGATCAGGCACCAATTTCTCAAATTTTGCTATTTCTGAATAATTAGAGAAATCTGGACTTGGTTCAGTGGAGAGCTTTGTTTCTTTAATTAAATCACATGCAATGGATATATAAGGAGCTTCTGTTTCCTGGACAGCTGCATTAATACTTGCAGTCTCTTTCATTTCTTCCTTTGCTCCGGAAGCTTTTAGTGCTGCATTCACAGCTTCTTCATATGGTGGGGGATTTTCAGGCTCAAGCTTTATGCTGTCATAACTAACTGACGGAGGTGCTTCTGGTGGGGACACGCCGGGCTGCACTAGAGAAGCACCAGCATTTGGAAGGAGGGGATTTAATGGTGCTTCCATAACAATATCAGGCAAAACTGGTGAAGGAGTTGCTTCAGAGTCTTCAAATGATGGGCAAAGCTGTGCTGTGGGGTAAAGTGATTCTTGTATAGCTTCTGACGTCTGGACCAAGTCCATTTTCGTTTCATAAGCCATCTTCGTACCTGTAGCTTCATTCAGTTCACTCTCACATGCTTCCTGTACTAAATCTGGGGTTAGACCTTCAGCCATGTTTGCCACTTCTACCTCGGACACCTTTGATAAATTATCTGTTGTGACATAATCGGCCTCAGAGTCCTGTATTGCTACAAGGAATGGGTTTGAAGTTTTGGGGCTAGTCTTCTCTGTTATAATTTGGGCCTTCCTTTCTTCTATTTTTTTTTCATCCGTTTTATTTTCTGAAGTGTGATCTTCTAACAAAGGAAAACTGTTTGCTGCAATGCTATCAGATGCTGAAGTAAAGGGAGCACACGTGATGTATGCTCTGGAGCCATCCCTCACAGGCTCTGGTGTGCTGGGGAAAGAAGCGTCATCATTACTACTTTCACTATCTTTTCCATGACTTTTTTGCTCCAGGTTATCTTCCAAGTAATTTTTATCCATTCTGTTTTCTGAGTTACCTCTAGCAGCCAGCACATCCCTAGTCCCCTCATAGGTATCTTTCACTTCCCATGCTTGCTCAAATGGCTTAAAGTCTGCATACTCTTCCCTCATAGGTGCTACCACTGACATTTGCATTTCATTAAAAATGTCCTTTGTCTTTTCTGGAGCCATAACTCTGTCTTCTTTAACCACTTTAGTAAGGGTCATAGGTGACTCCTGTGGATTATGAAGGGCTGCATTGCTAACTAAATCCTCTTTATCTTTACTCCTCACGGTTACTTCTTCCTTAGTGTTTTCTACTAGTATGGTTGACTCTGCTTTTGGACAGCCAGTGAATGATGATCCCATTTCTGAATATTCTAATTCTGAAAACTCTGTTAAATCTCTATCTACAAATGGATTTGTTGCCCTCTCTGGCAACGCTTCAGAAGCTTCATTTAAAGTTTCTTCAATTGTTCCTTCTGCAGATGACACTGCTGATAAATTACCAAGGTATTCATGTTCTTTAAAAGAAACAGTTGAAAGAGGAGACAGAGAAGGAAGAGAGGCAGCAGTCTCAAGCGGGACAAATGGGAAATCCTCTTGAGCAGACGGAACAGTGTCACCTGGCTGATCCTTCAAATCCATGCTTTTTTCTGTGGCCATGGATAGAAAAGGAAATTAGAGAATGCCAGTGTTCTCAGAGAGAATGTAAGTTTTATGACAGAAGCATAAAAGTGTTAGTAAGACTTACTATTAAAGTAAAATGTTAATAGCATTTAGTTAATAAATACACCAAGACTTGGATCATTACTGAAAAGACGAAACTATAGTCAATTTTAAAAAGTATATGGCTATTGCACAACATAGTTAATAATGTTGTCTACCACACAACAGCCAAGTGAGGACTCTAAATACTCTCCTTACAAAAACATGAAAAACATCTAAGATGATGGATATTCTAACCATCTTGACCTGACCATGCAACAGTGAGTATACTGAATCACTGTGCCCTATAAATAGTTATTAATTTAAAGTACCTAAAGAAAAAAAAAAGGCATGCAGTTTCAGAAGCAGTTACCTACTATGCAGAGACATAAATCAAATCTGAAAAAAACTTCAGGTGTTACTAACTGGAAAAAGCTATTTTTAACTAGTTTAAAGAGAAGATAAGATTTAATGAGTAAACAGCTGTATAGACTCAACAGGGTACTAGATTATCAAAGGCCAGAGACAGGCATTCCTTTATATAAAAGCCTGTGGCTATACAAAGGCAAACTATCTGAAGAAAATGAATCGTTATTATGTAAATATAAATCAAGGGTCCAAGAATTCCTTAAATCATTCCAATTATGAATCAAACCTTGCCCATGCCTCCCTTGGACGTAGCATATAATTCAAATTTAGGGTTTTTGTTTTATTTTGTTTTGTTTTTCAGTAAAAATGACACTCTTGGACCGGTGCTAATTTTCAGTAAATCCAAAGTACTCTGTTGAGTTAGCACTAGAGTGACAGAATACACAGAGACAAAGGCTGGCAGAAAGAACTTGCCTGTAGAGGAGGGTATCACAGGCTCAGATGCAGCAGGAAGAGCAAAAAGGGTCTCATCTGAAAAACAAACAGAACACGACCTCAGCGGAAACACAAGCAGGCTGGAGGAGTGAGGGGAGAGACTGAGCAAGGGGTAGTGCTTCATGATGAGTTAACCGTGTTTTTAGAGACAAGGCTAAGTAAGGTAGAAAAGAAGTTAGAAATAGTAGCTAACTCTCACATATGACTAAATGTTAGCCTTTTTTTTAAGAGGCAATATAGCATGTTTATACTGAATTTTAACCAAAGCTGTTTTCCACACAGTAATATCACTTAAAATACTGCATCCAAGGTTTTTATTTACATTTGCAGTTAGGTAAACTGTCTTGTCCTACTCCAATCAAAGTTTAAAAAAAGATTAAGTATGATAAAAATTAATAACTATTTCATTTAATCATTTGTTCCCAGCCTAAGTTCCATTTACGAGAACACTTTCTGAGAATTATGTATTTTCTCTTACATTCTTAAAGGTAACTGTACAGTCACTGTACAGTGCTGAAGACTGTCACATGAGCCACTCTCCAAATGACACTCGGGAATGAATTCATCAACCCCCCTCTTATTACCATTAGTTACGTTCTCATTTGCTTTACGTACTTTATACCCTAGAATTCACTTTACTTACGACTCTATTGTCATAATGGTGGTAACAGATTCCTTTTAAATAAAAATTAAACAAAAAAGAAACTTACTCAAGTATTCACAACTAGCATATAAGACACTTAATTTAGCTCCAGTGTTTCCTACATGAAATATAGCAATGTTTGTGCCTTTCCCACATTCCTGCGTTGAATTTTTAACTCCTATATTAGATGTTCAGATAGAGCTTTGGGGAGGTTACCAGAGTTAGATGAGGTCCTAAAAGTGAGGCTCTGATCCAATGTGATTATTGCCAGATACCAGAGAAGCATGCACACAAGGAGGCAGAAACTACCAAGTAAAAAAAGGCTGCCTCGCAATAAAATCTACTGAATTGAATCTTCTCAGTCTCAAGCATTGTGAGAAATGTCTGTTGTTTAAGCTACCCATTTTACATTTTGTACTAAGTAGACAATACACTATATATTAGAATGTTAACCTTGTATGTATGATATCAGTTTGTACCTATGGTTTGAAGGTTCAGAAATTTGAAGATCTTCTGTTTTATACTAGGAAGGACTCTAGCTAGCACAGGACTACTTGGAACAACTCAAGGCATAACAGGAAAGCTTTTCTTCTGCAAAGAGGAACCAACAATTTGGAAAGACACTTCTACCAGGAAATACAAGAGAGACAAGGCTGATTAAAACAGATAAAAGTAAAAGAGATGTATATAGCTAACATGAATACAGACTTGTCTTCCAAGTCCCCTTGATAAACAGGGGATAGCTAACTTTATAATGTCAAATAAATTGTGACTGAATCCCCACAGGGCACAACGTCATACTTAAAGTTTTCTTAGATGAAATAGATGGTGAGGGGGGGAAATGAAATAGGTTTAAAGGGGTCTCCGTAAGCCAGGCATGGCAGTGTATGCCTGCAATCCCCAGCTATTCAGGTACCT
This sequence comes from Peromyscus nudipes, assembly GCA_902168325.1. Taxonomy (NCBI): domain Eukaryota; kingdom Metazoa; phylum Chordata; class Mammalia; order Rodentia; family Cricetidae; genus Peromyscus; species Peromyscus nudipes. The sequence continues at coordinate 8,412 of CABHPH010131397.1, forward strand.
TGACATGGGACAATCACTTAATTTCACAAGTTCAAGATCAGCTTCAACAGCTAGACATAGGTCACAAACAAAAAGTATAGTCACAACAAATGAAAAGCAGTGAAGTAGGTGTCTCCCATAACACAAAACACTAACTCAAACCAGGAAGACAGCAGTGCCTACAACAGGCACGCACTTTACACAGCTGGCTTGCTGTGCGACTCTCCTAGTTTCATTCCTGTTGATGATAAAATTCCCTGAGAGAAAGCAACTTGGGGGAGAAGGGATTTATTGTCTCTTACAATTCCAGGCTGCAGTTCATAATGTAGGGAAGTCACAGCAGGAATGTCAAACAGCTAGTCACACCACACCCAGTCAAGAGCAAAGAGATGAATGTGCACATGCTTGCTTGCACTCAGCTCCATTCTGCCACTCTTTTTTTTTTTTTTTTTTTTTTTTGGTTTTTCGAGACAGGGTTTCTCTGTAGCTTTGGAGCCTGTCCTGGACTAGCTCTGTAGCCCAGGCTGGCCTCGAACTCAGAGAGATCTGCCTGCCTCTGCCCCCCCGAGTGTTGGGATTACAGGCGTGCGCCACCACCGCCCGGCCATTCTGCCACTCTTTAGGCAACAGTGCACCCTACAAGAGGTCCTCCCACATCAGTTAACTAAGACAGTCCTGTACAGACATACCCACAACCCAACCTAATGTAGAGAGCCCTGCTTAAGGCTCTCTTCCCAGGTGACTCTAGGTTGTGTCAAGATGACAAGGATATCATCACAGTGATAAGAGGTCAATTATGTCATCTCTCATTTTTCAGCTAAGCAATACTTTGTAAATCTGTTTTTTTAAAAACAGATTTGGGATCAAAGGACAGAACCAAAGTATTCATGTAGATGGAACAATTTAAAAGAACAATTTTTTAACAAAACGGTGCCTTCTACACAATACAGTTGAAGTCACTGATTCAAAAGCTACTCTACTCGGAAAGTGAGCTAACATATACTATTGTTAAAACTAGAGACAAAACAAACTAATTTAAAATCATGCCAAATTTTTTCAAGGGTTTCTTAAAACGCATCTTATTTTTATCTAGTACCAGAATCTTTCCCAAAGAAAAACTTGGCATTTGGCCAAGTAACCAAGGTTTTTAAGTTGGTATTTCAAATCATTAATTTAAAAAAGGAAACAAAATCCTCATTGTCCAAAGTGGGAATTCATCCAGGACTGATCACAAAATAAGTTTTGTGTTTTTAAACATGCTTTGTGGGAGGGAGGGGGTACCATTTGGGTCTTCAAGAACAGGCTGCCAGTTTCCGACTAGAGCAATGGTGGACTATGGGTAGAGACGATGTGTTCAAATCTCAGGTCTACTATGTCCATGTGTGGCCCGGGAGTTCTTTCCCAGCTTTCCTCATCAGTCCCTCCCTTGTAAAACAACGTTATTAGTGTCTATCTCAAATTCCTGTAGAAGGGAACAGATACTGTTAGCTTAGTCATTTTCTGTAAAAGATCCTCACTTTTGCAAATGAATGACTATAATTAGGGAGACTATGTTAAGTAAAAAAATGTAACATTTCTGCATTTCTGAGGAAGTTTACAGATGCACTAATTAAGCTTATAAAATGGGGCAAACAGCTCCTTTTCTGAAAACTATTCAGAATGCAAAACTTCACTGAATGAAACAAACATTAACCATTCTTGTGTAAGTCTGTAATCCCAGGAGAGCAGGACTGATTATACATAGACAACTATATTCATACGAAAATGTTATTTTAAAATATGCTAGAGAGAAAAACCACAACTTTTCTGGTAAATCTTTCCATTCTACTGCCAAATTAATTTTCCTAAAAAAAAAAAAAAAAAAAAGTTATATATTCTCTTGGTTAAAAGCATTGAAAAGCTCCCAGTTGCCCACTGTATACCAAACCCTTGGATAAGACAAATAAGATCCTCTGTAACACACCCTCAACAACGGTCCCAGTTTACCCCAGTTCTTCCAGGGTCACCTGTGCTGGCCGGCTGAACCCTCCCTAGTGTATCCGAATGTCAGCACCACGAAACCTGAGTCACACAGCCAGAAATCCTAATTACCTGCCACTCCAATCAGCGTTCACTTCCCTCTACCCCTAGATGGAATTGGAAAAGAGAAACACCAGTCACTTGACTTTCCGTTTTCTTAGAGGAATCAAGTCTGCACCCCCTTCGTTAGTGCACTCTGAATGCTATGCACTCACAAGACCAGTTTCACAATGGAAGTCTACTAAGGAGATTTGCTTTTTTTTTTTTTTTTTTTTTTTTTAAGATTTATTTATTTAGTAATGACTGCAGGTCAGAAGAGGGCACCAGATCTCATTACAGATGGTTGTGAGCCACCATGTGGTTGCTGGGCATTGAACTCAGGACCTCTGGAAGAGCAGTCAGTGCTCTTAACCTCTGAGCCATCTCTCCAGCCCAGGAGATTTGCTTTTTAAATCCATTACTTTGAAAAGTAAAAAGTCAGTGTTTAATGTATTACTGTAATTTGTTATCTAATTTAAAATGTTTCACTACAATCTCACCAATGTCCACACAACTCAAATACTGAGCATCCTTTGACATGCTCATTTTAAAGATTTGCCACAAATATAATTGATATTTTTTTAAAAATTATATCTAATTATAAGGCTATCTAATTTTAAATCATAAAATAGCTTCTACCTCTAATTATGAGAGTAACTACAATAACTTAAGTAAAATATGGCAAAATATATGAAGCAACTGTCTTGAGACACTGGACAACAGGCCATCTTGGGACACTTATAAAACACTCCCTGGCTCACAACTCCAGACCACCACAGCCTTGCCCCATTAGGAAGGCTACAAAGGTTCTCTGGACTAGAATGTCGGGCTAACATACAAAGGGAAAGCTTCACAGCGAAGGCCCCAGGGTTCCCTTTAAACTACCGTGAAGACTGCACTGCCCATGCACAAAACTCAACAAGGGGTAGTCCAGAGTCAGTCACCTAAAAGAATACTGTGTAGGTCAGACAATGCTGAAAACTCCAACACAAAATACACAGCTCAACTCAGAACTGGGCACACACTCTAGAAAGACAGTGAGCTTGGCAAGGATTCAAGACAGATACAAAGATCACACACAAAACTCAAAGTGCATTTCCATATTCTAGGGACAAAAGGGGGAAAAAACCACTTGAGACAGGGTCTCATGATGTAGTTCTAGCTATCCTGGAACTCAGTATGTAGCCGAGGCTGGCCTTGAACTCAGAGATCTGCTTGTCTCTGCTCCTGAGTACTAGGATTAAAAGTACCATTATACCTGGCTTGGGGGAAAAATTAAGTATCATTTTATAACAGCAATAAAGACATAAAATGTGGAGCTGGAAAGATGGCTCAGTGATTAAGAGCACTGACTGCTCTTCCAGAGGACCTAGGTTCAAGTCCCAGCACCCACATGGCAGCTCACAACTGTCTGTAACTCAAGATCTGACATCCTCACACAGACATACATGCAGCAAAACACCAATGCAAATAAAATAAAATAAAATAAAATAAATTATATAAAAAAAAGAAGTTAGAGGTCTATTAGTAAGGTTGTATAAGAAAGGAGGGTCTCACCCTAAATTGCACAAGAAATAAAATTTAAAAAAAGACCTAAAATGCTTAGGCACAAATCTAACAAGAGATATACTAAATTTCTAACCTGTACTTGACATGTCAGTGTTCACTAATTCAGTCAGGAAATAGTTCTCTACAGGTTTCTTGGGGATTTCACACGTTTTAAGAATGGGAAGTCACCTGGTTGTGGTGGCACACACCTTTAATCCCTGCACTCAGGTGGAGCTCTGTGAGTTCCAACCCAGCCTAGTCTACAGAGCGAGTTCCAGGACAGCCAGGGTTACACAAAGAAACCCAGTCTCAGCCGGGCAGTGGTGGGCACGCCTTTAATCCCAGCACTTGAGAGGCAGAGGCAGGCGGATCTCTGTGAGTTTGAGGCCAGCCTGGGCTACAAAGTGAGTTCCAGGACCTAAACCTACACAGAGAAACCCTGTCTCAAAAAACAAAAACAAAAACTGTCTCCAAAAAAACTAAAAATAAAGAGTAGAAAGCCTGGATATTGATTGACTGCCCTTGTTTCTACCTTTTCAAAGATTGTACTATTGTGAACACCTCTTAGGAAACACCATCAGTGTCCTCTTGAACAAATGTCACCCGTATACAAATTTGTTTTCACTCAGCTCCGAAGTCCCCTGCAATAAAACCTGCCATGGGTGCAGAAAACGCCGACCCCGAAGCTACTGTGACTGGGACAGCTTGCAGCAAGCACCTTGTCCCTTCGGCCAGCTAACTCGCCTCATATTCCACTAAGCAAAATTTAATTCAAAATAGAGCGTAACACAAGCATGACAACTAATCCTATTAAACATCTAGACGAAAACAGCAATTTGGAGTAGACAAAGATGTTTTAGTACACATTAAATAAACAATACCTATAAGAAGAAAAGGTAAATGAAGACTTAAAAACTGAGCTGGGCATGGTGACACAGGCCTTTAATCCCTGCACTTGGGAGCGGAAGCTGTCAGATCTCTTTAAGGTCAAGGCCAGCCAGTACCAGGAGAGAGACCTTGTCTCGATAAATAAATAAATAAAATATAAAAGCTTAAAATAAGTCATCAGTAAAGTAACAGGCAAACTACAAAGTAGGAGAATGCATTCACATATGCCTAAGCAAAAATGTATCTAATGTAGAACTATAAAATCAGTTAAGAGACATACAACCTAAATAAGTGGGCGAATTACTAGAATACTTCACAAAACGGACACACAATCAGACAAGCAAAAGTCCTCTAATCCCTTGATCATTACAAAGATCTGAATTAAAATTACGATGAGAAAGTACTACATATCACATAAATGATTAAAATTGAAGGCTCTTAATAGAAATCTTGGTAAGAATGCAGAGCCACCAGAATCCTCAACTGTTGAGTGTTCACCCTGGAGAACAGTTCAGTTGATGACCCAGTTATACTCAGATATTTACGAAAGAGAAGCTAAAACATACCTTAAAAAAAAAAAAAAAAAAAAATACGATGTTCTTAACATTCTTTTGTTCAAAACACCAAAAAACATGGCCAACAAAAGGTGAGTGACTAAATTGTGGCATATTCTTATCACAGATTAACGGGATTAAAAAGAAACAAATTACTGATACCTTGAAAAATCACTAATAATATATCCAAAAATATTATATTTGAATGCAAACAGCCAGACACAAAAACAAAGTTATGTTTCATGATTCCATTCCTGTAATTTTCCATAAAAACAAACAACAACCAAACAATCTATAGCAAAAGAATCAGTAGTGGTTAGGAAGGAATTAAGGCAGAGGTATGGGGCAATGTCCAAAATGAACTATAGACCTAACCACTGAAGACCTAAGAGAGCTTTCTGGAATAATGAATAAATTCTACATTTCACAGGAGCAAAAGCACGGGCATCTGTCAAAACAAGTATTCATGATCTATGTATTCTAGGATATGTAAATTATCTTCCAAAATTTTCAAGTATGTTTTTATTCTGTGACTGTGCACATGCACACACTGCCTAAAGTGGAGTTACAGATCCAGAATGTCAGAGATGCAGCTCCTACCACAGGAGGACAGAGGACGCTATTTTCTTTTTCAACAACAACAACAACAAAAATGGTTTTGGGAATCTTTCTTTTTTAGTCCACCTATGACCTGTGGCACCAGCTAAACAACTCCATAGTGAAAAACCTTAGTGATCATGTTTAAAACCTGGCCAGGCTGGTGAGACGGCTGAGACACAGAGCTGTCTGCTAATCTCCTACACTCTCACATCCACATCATGCATTCACATGAGTGTGAGCGCACACACGCACACACACACACAAACGAATAAAGGTTTAAAAAGTAAAATCATACATCACAAAGTTAATTTTACAAATCTACACATTAATAAAAACCTGGTTTGTGGAAAAATACATATTACCAATTCTAAATTACCAATTGTCTAAGATTAACCCATAAATATAATATAACCTAGTAAAAAATCTAACAACAGAAACATCCAGATTAATAAATGTTTTAAATCAGTAAAAAAATCATACATACATAAATATCCAAGAAAAGTTCTGGAAAAACCCTATGACAGACTATTTTATTTAAAAGTTATAGTAATTAAAACTACTTTGTTGTTTATAGCAAAAACAGAACAGAGGATATTTCCATTTACAGTAGTTCAGACAGATAATGCAATGAATAGAGTTGGTCAATCATGAAAACTATATCACTACCTCACACTCAAGAACAAACTAAGCAGCAAATAAATTAAAGAATATTAAAATAAAATCATAAAAGCACTAACAGTAAAAAAAATTCTAAATTTTCTAAAGATAGCACAGTTCAATGACTTTTATGACTCAAAATAATTTTTTTAAAAATGAAGAAATGGCTCAGCAGTTAACAGCACTGGTTGCTCTTTCAAAGGACTATATAGGCGTTTGATTCCCAGCACCACATGGCAGCTCACAAGTGTCTGTTAAACTCCAATTTCAAGGGCTCCCATAGCCTCTTCTGGCCTCTGTACATCCAAGTTGTATACATACACACAGGCAAAACAACTATACATATAAAACAACTTTGTGAAAAAATTTAAGCTAGCCTATGATAAGCTCAAGTGATCCTGCACCCATAAAATCAAAACTAAAAAAGGCAGTGGTTAGAAAAAAAACATTTTGGCACCCTAAGCTGTAGCATGAGTCTTAAAAGTTCTTATTAATAAAATCAAACCCGGGCCAGGTATTGGGGTGAACACTGGAAGGTCAGAGAGACAGAATAAGCCACAGCTACCTCACCTCGCTGGATCCTCAGCTGGTCTTGTTTCCTCAGACTGAATGCCCCGAGCCCTCATCCAGAATGGGTCTCAGCTAAACTGCTGCTAGAAGCCTGAAAGCTTAACCAGCCACGTGCTTCTCCAGGCCGCTTCTCCAGGCCAAATGCCTCTAGTTTCTGGTCCTCACGCCTTATATATCTTTCTGCTTTCTACCACCACTCCCTGGGATTAAAGGCGTGCTTTCTAGGATTAAAGGCGTGGGTCACCATGCTTGGGTGTATCCTTGAACACATGAATTTCTGCCTCTGGAATGCTAGGATTAAAGGCGTATGCTACCACTGCCTAACCTCTATGTTTAATATTGTGGCTGTCCTGTTCTCTGACCCCAGATAAGTTTATTAGCATACACAATATTTTGGGGAACACAATACCCCCACACTAAGCCTATACAAAATACTTACAAATGTAAATTTTAGTAACTTGGTAAATCATTTACCAGTTTACCAGTGTACTGTGTTGATAAAGGCTAAGAAAAACTGGTACTTTCCAGGCTCTGCTGACTCCCCATGGGAAGCCTTGCCTTAGAGGAGGTGGGAATGGGGGAGTGGGTTGGGGGAGGATGGCTGAGGGGGTAGGAGGAGGGAGGAGAGGGGGATCTGTGGTTAGTATGGAAAATGAATAGAAAATTACTTAATAAGAAAAAAAAATAAAGACTATAGCAAATTGAAAAAAAAATGCTGGCTGGCCTCTACATGCAAAAGCTTAATCCAAATCTGATTTTGTTCCCAATGTTAGGAATTATCAAATAAACATCTCAGATGTTGACTTAAAAAAAAAAAAGGAAAAACTGGTACTTTAATACAATGTAGCTGGAAACACAGGCTAACACCTCTCTGTAGGGCAATTCATCAGCATCCAACATTGTAAGCACCAGTCCCCTCTGAACTGGAAATTTAACTTGAATGGGTTTATTCCACAACCCTACAGTGCATACATCAGCATTCATCTCCGAGGAAATAATATGCAAAGGTGTTCACAGCAACACTGTTTGCTAATTTAATAACTACCAGGACAGAAGCAATGGAATACAGCAGTCCCTCTTAGTCATAAGATTCCTGTTACTAATGCTAGTGGACCTGAGAGTGCAATGGTATTCAACTCTATATACACTGTTCTTTTCCTACACCACATATATACATATGATGAAGTTTAGTTTATACATAAATCAGGCAAGGAAAGAGACTGACAATAACTAATAACAGCTATCTATATGAATGTGGCCTTTGTTTTTCTCCAATCATCTTTTGGTACTTTCAGCATTATGCTCACCAGAAATGCCAGTACCACTACTCTTGCACTTTGGGGCCGTTATTAAGTGAAGTGAGGGTTATAAATTCTCCATCAACCATGAAGTATAACCAGTGGACTCTTGAAAGGACAGTATAAACTCTAAATAAACTAATTTTCCCTACATATACTTATGGTAAATTTTTATGTTTTCATCAAGGGAAGCAATTTTATAACTTTGCCAATCTCACTCAAGACTCATTTGAACACAAGCTCATTTGAAACCACTAGTTTATCTCATAAGTTAAGGAGGCATCTAAGATACCACATACAGCAATAGATACACTGGGCAAAGGGATAATTTATATACCTGGCGAAGGAGGGGGATGGCACAAGATTTTATCACCCTAATCAGATCAACACATAATGTAAAACTCATGAGTTATTTCTGAAATAATGGAATCTTTCCATTTACTACTTCTGACATCAAGTAATTAAACTCATGGAAAGTGAAAACAGGTGAAAGGACCACTGTGCTGTCCATCTGTGGGATTCTCTGCAGCCACTGCATTTGACTGAGATGTGGGAGAGTGGTGTTTGTTGTTTCAATGCTGGAGACCAAACCCCTGCCCTAGTATCCCTGAGGCAGTGCTCTACAACTGAGCCCTGTGCCCAGAACCTCTGCAGACACTTTGGTAAAGTAAAAAAGATAACACACGTATGAATGTTTTCCATAGAAGAACTCTATTGTCTAGACAGATACCCAAGAAACTTCTAACATAGGTACAATCTGCAAGAGTTCAACTTAGAAAAGCTGGTGAAGGGGTTGGGGGTTTACTCAGTGGTAGAGCTTTTTCATAGCAAGTGCAAGGCCCTGAGTTCAGTCCTCAACTCCAAAGAGAAAAACAAAGAAAACAATAGCAAAGAAAAGCTGGGGGAAAGATACTTCTTTGTCATTACTTTAATACTGTTTGCAATTATTTTGTATGTGTACACAAAAATACGTATTTCACTCATACAAAAACAGCTTTTTTAAAAAATTATTTATTTATTTATTATACGAAGAGGGTGCCAGATCTCATTACAGATGGTTGTGAGCCACCATGTGGGTGCTGGGAATTGAACTCAGGACCTCTGGAAGAGCAGTCAGTGCTCTTAACCTCTGAGCCATCTCTCCAGCCCCCAAAAACAGCTTTTAAAAAAGAAAAATACTGTAGAAAGCTTGGCTCTCATGTGGCTATGTCAGTAGATAATGGAACCTTTAAGAAAGTGAGGATCACGGCTAGAGGCCTGTCTGCCCAACCCGGTAAAATTCCACCTACTCAAGGGATGGGACAGGAGGATCCCAATCACACAATAAATTAATTTTTTATATTAATATTGTAAGTGGGGGAAGCTGGAGAATGACTCAGTAGTGGCTTCATTATTGAACATGAGGCCATAGAGTGAATAACCTGTGACAAAGAGACCAGCCTAATGGGAAGTGGTTCTAATTTGGAGTACTACATCCAGGAAGGATGAAGGAAGTAGTTCTAGTGGAACCCAAGTTCTTACAAGATGATGGTCATAAAAGGCCGCTTTCTGTCCCACCATGGAATTGTGGTCCTCCAGTACGAGCTCTCACCACTGTAGTAACACCTACCGTAAGGATTTTACCACAGTCAAGCTGATGGCAATGCCTCCTTAACTAGAAGCTTAACAAATCTCTTTTTCTTAAATTAAACAGCACAGACTAGACACCTTACAACATCTCATTATCAAGCTGAGTACCAACATCAAAAAGACTATACTCAACAATAAAGATGCCCTCTTCTCACCTCTGGCACCTGCACACACAGGCGTGCACACACTCACACTAATCTTTTTCTTTCTTTTTTTGAAGAACAATTTCAGTTTCATGACATAGTAGCAGCTTTGGATGGCAAAACATGAATTAAAGCAGGATATAATAAAATCTAGATTCTCTTAATTTGCATTTAATACCCTTCAGAATTCAAATCAATCTATCACACACTTTCTGCCACTCACATTACCAATAGGTCTAGAAATCAGCTTAGTCATCTTCTGATGTTTGCACTTCTCTCAAATCAGTCTCTAACCAGTTTCCTTAGAAAAAAATGAGCCACTCTTCCAATAGGATGTCACATACTTCTCCAAGAAAAATGGTCATCAAGTGAAAGGTGCAGGACTCAGTATCAGTTACATTACAATGAAGATACTCTGCACAACAGCAATCAGAAAGATTACAACTAATTAAAGGAAATCAGAGCTAATTAAAAATGAATGTAAATAGCAAAGTTACACTCACAGGTGCTAGGGATCTACAGGCTCTCTTCATTTTTGTCTAACCACGTACCAAATGTCTCTCACCTCCTGTCCTTTACTCTCTCACTAATCTCCCTCTGAGCCTTCAAAACTACATCTTTGCTCCAAAACCAAAACATAATGCACAGTCCTAAAGTAACTAATTTTTAAGGCATACATTTTACCATGGCCTGAGAGGCTCCTAATTACCTGAATGTAACCCACACCTGCACTCTGCCACAGATTTTCTTCACTAATGGTACTGGATAAACAGGCTCATTCCTGCCTAGGGGTCTTTTTGTCCCAGGAATTCGTTGAGAAGTTTTTTCTCTGCAGCTCAAACCTCAGGTTCTTTTTCCTATCACCAAGCAAATTTAAAAAGACCCCACATACTTCAGTTACTCTCATTCCTTAAAACTGTTATCCCTCATCATAACATCGCCATTTTTAGTTCCTTTTTTATATGCTTATTATGTGTATTCCTCTCATAAGGGGAGCATGGGCCTTGCTCACCACCATATCTTAGATGCCTAGAAGAGTGCTTAGTAAGGTAAAGCGTCCTAGGTAATCAATAATAGGGATCGGTAATGGCACTAGCGGTGAACAATCTCTCCAGTGCATTAAGAAATCTAGATGCACTGAAATGATTATTCATCAATGAACCACATTCACTGTTCAATAAAAGGAATGAAGTTTCCAAATAAATACAACCAGTACAAAATCCAAGTAGGCAATATTCTCTCCTTTGTCTTCTAAACTTATTATTTTACAGTCAAGATTTCAAGAAAATGTTGTTTCCTGGGTCCCCTCAATGTTCAAAGGACAGAGCTATTCTCTTGCTTCCATGCAGGAACAGAAGATAATTGTGGTTTTGCCAATCGTTACATTTCCAGTTTAAGATTTTAACACTTTTTTTTTCTACTTTAGTTTCCCTCAAAAAAAAAAAAGTTAAGAAAAATGGAAAGCTAAGGGTAGCCTTCACCTTCTAAATTCTTTACTATACTAATTATTTTTGAATTGTGCCTTGGAGTATGCTCATAATGAATTGTTACCCAGAAACATCCCTATTGGTTCATTTTACCCATTGTGAAAGAGTTCATTGTAACAAAAAAGACAGTGTGAGCTCAGGATGTTTTTTGTTTTTTTTTTTTTAAAGAAATGAACCACCTCCTAAATCTTGCAATGTTGTGAAATTTTCCCAGCAGGTAGTTATACCACTTAATTTTTTACCTTAACTTACAAAGAAAGGTCTTACTGCTAGCAAGACACTATGTCCCAAAGCAGAGAGATTTTTCCTTACCAAAGTAATTTTCCAAAATCAAAACGGCAATAAAACAATGTTCAATATTCCTTAAAAAATTAAAACATAATATACAGTATCTTGGAAACTACAGACCTGTATTTTGTCAATCTAAATCATAAACTTCCAAAAACTAACACTTCTAACCAATATATGAAACATTTGTCTCAAAACATTTCATTATGTATCAGGATACATCTACCACAAGTTCAAAAACCAATTCCTGATCAGGAATCCACTGGTTCCCCCCCCCTTTTTGTTTTTGTTTGTTTGTTTTTGGCTTTGGTTTTGGTTTTTCGAGACAGGGTTTCTCTGTGTAGCTTTGCGACTTTTCCTGGAACTCACTCTGTAGTCCAGGCTGGCCTCGAACTCACAGAGATCCGCCTGGCTCTGCCTCCCGAGTGCTGGGATTAAAGGCGTGCGCCACCACCGCCTGGCTGGTTTCCCCTTTTTTAAGGTCAACCATTTTGCCTTTTCTCTAAGAGTCGATTGCGATACACTTAGAGGCTGAGAGATGCACCTTAACATTTGGGAATTTCTTCTACCGTGCAACTGAGGCCCTGGCGAGCTGAGCCCCATCGGAACACAATGCCCAGATCTCGTTTCCCTGGCTGGGTTTGTCTGGTGGAGGAGTGGCCACATTTCACCAAAAGTCTCTGCTACCCAACTCTCCTGGAACCACGCCACTGGAGGCGCTCTCCGCTCACTGCAGTAGGATACAGAATAGACCTTAGCAGCTCAGCCAGTTCCCCACCAGTAAGAGGGGGAAGGGATTAGTGCAAGGGGTCCCCCGACGCCTGGCAGGAAGGCAGGCCCTCAGAGAAACTGTAGGGTGGCAGGCAAAGGCCCCTCCTTTAAATGAAAGGGTTAGGCGCGACAGCCTTTCCATTCCCACATCCGAGGCCAGCCCAGCCCAAGGAATCCACAACCCTGGTTCTCGATACACACCTAACTGCTGGTAGCGGCTGTGCCTAACTTCGGAAGAGCCAT
>CABHPH010131399.1:3495-23681 GCA_902168325.1 Peromyscus nudipes
AGCCACACCTACTCTGCCTTTCTCACTTTCCCCTCTTTCAACTTTAAAAAAATTACACTTGATTACTTATGTGTATGCACACACACCATGTGCACACAAGGAGGTCAGAGGACATCTTGGACGAGTTTGTTCTCTCCTTCTACCATGTGGTTCCTGGGGATTAAAGTCATCAGGTTTGGCTGCATCCAACCAGTGAGCTATCTGGACATTTACCTTCCCTTAATATAAAGTCTAGGCTGGCCTAAAATTGGTGATCCGACTCAGCCTCCTAAGTGTGTGTGCCATCATGCCCAGCTCTAACTCCTACTGGTGGTACTGGGAGTCATACCTAGAGCACTTGACTGCTGACTATATCCCAGTTCATGTAAAGTGTGAGTGAGCACATGAAGTACACAATATCAACTGTTTGGGGAGTCTTCTGGGCCTAACAGCCATCATCATCATACTCAGAAGCAGCTGCAAACACTTCTGAGCACCCTCATCTCAGACCTATTGACAGTCATTCAGAAGAGGAGGGTTGGGAGGTAAGCAGATGCTCATCTGAGACCTCAGCCACTCCTTCCTGTGCTTCCCTGTCAGCTATATGTAACTCTATCCCAGCTATTCCAATTTACAGAGTATGGAAAGATTAAAAAAAAAAAGAAGAATTTTGTTTGTTTTTTGTTTTTTCGAGACAGGGTTTCTCTGTGTTGTTTTGGAGCCTGTCCTGGATCTCGCTCGGTAGACCAGGCTGGAATCAAACTCACAGAGATCTCAAGAAGAATTTTATGCAGCTGTGGGGAAGCTATTATCCATACTGGGTTCAGACTTTTTGGTAATAAGGATGGTTTGGGGTCAGTCACCCACAATACTGTAACTCTTCACACATATCTGGAAATGAATTGTTTTGCAAGTCAGGCTTTGGTGGAACCAGTACTGTCAATAGTGCCCTATCTGGGTAGACATCTATTCCATCTGCTCAGGAAAAGTTCATGGAACACAAGTGAAGGAACGTACTACTACTGTATGCACCATAATTCAGAAGTGTTCTTCGGACAAAGCCTTGTGTAAGGCAAACATCTAGTACCATGTCTATCTCCCACCAAATCCATTTGCTTGGCTCAGATACATTCTCCATTTCTATAGGAAAGAAAGCCTATGCTCTTTTTGAATCAGAAAACGGACTGACTTGGCTTTATTGTTGGCAACCACAATGGCCCAGCAGTTATTGGTATAGCCCCAAATTCTTTCTTACCTGGAGCAGTGGGTAACAATTGAGGGACAGAGTACAAAACTGAGTAAACTCACTCTTTGGATAATTGCTGCACCCCTAGACAAGGAAAGGTGTGTTCTTAGTATGACCTGTCATTGCCAAAAGTCCCCGTAAGCTCCATACAAACCATGTATGTAAACAGTAAAAGGGCACGTTGGAGGTTAGCCTTTAATCTTCTAGAGAGCTACTACAACACAAGGCAGCTAGCACAGCTTCCTTACTTTAGCAGAATGTAGTGTATAGGACTTTATAATCACCAACCTAGTATTTAATAGCTCTATTATGTAGAAACCCTCAGTGACACTAAAATAACCCAACCAGCTAATATTAACCAACTACTACTTTAGCACCTATTGTCAAAGGAAATAGACACACACACACACACACACTACTTTTTTTTTTTTTTTTTTTTTTTTTGGTTTTTCGAGACAGGGTTTCTCTGTGCTGGGATTAAAGGCGTGCACCACCACCGCCTGGTCCATATACTACTTTTTTGTTTTGTTTTGTTGAGACAGGGTTTCTCTGTGTAGCCCTGCCTGTCCTGGAACACACTCTGTAGACAAGGCTGGCCTTGAACTCAAGATCTGCCTGCCTCTGCCTCCCAAGTACCACTTCCTGGCTTATATTACAATTATTTTTAAAGATTTTAATGTGTATGAGTGTTTTACCTACATACATGTATGTGTACCATGTGCATTCCTGGTGCCTGTGGAGGTCAGTTTAGGAGGTCAGTTTAGTTTACCCTAGAGAGTAAACTCTTAAAACTTTTAAAATTTTTGCCGGGCGGTGGTGGCGCACGCCTTTAATCCCAGCACTCGGGAGGCAGAGCCAGGCGGATCTTTGTGAGTTCGAGGCCAGCCTGGTCTACAGAGCGAGATCCAGGAAAGGCGCAAAGCTACACAGAGAAACCCTGTCTCGAAAAACCAAAAAAAAAAAAAACTTTTAAAATTTTATACATAAATGTTTTGGCTGAATGTATGTATGCACTGCTTGTATTTCTGGTGCCCATGGTGGTCAAGAGAGACTCAGATCCCTTGGAAGTGGAGTTTTAGATGGCTGTGAACTACCATGGGATGCTAGGAATCAGAACCAGACCAGGTCCTTTCTGAGCCACCTCTCTAGCCCTTCAATATTTAAATCAGGGATTCCTCACCTAAATCTCCTGGCCAGTCCCATGACAAACTTCAAACTTACAACATCTTCAGGATGCCCAGAACAACATTCCGTACTTGTTGCCTCCAGATCTCATAAACTACTGGCACTGAGGTAGAGTTTGGAAGAAACAGCTCCAAGAAGCCAAACTTCATTCTCAGGGATACACACATACCTTTGGTTTGCCTAGCTAGAATCTTTCTTCTCAACACCACTCTAACGAAGTATTCAGAAGCAAAGGGAAAAATATGGTAGCCAGGATCTCAAAGACTTCTAGCAACAGGAAGGCTAAAAGCTCAACTCTGCCAATCAGAGTTCAAGCAGAATGAAAAGGATTCTAAGAAAAAGAACACTAAAATTTATTATGTGTAACACTGAACTGAATGAGTTGGCATGAATTTTAGATTTTAAAAGTGGAGCTGATTAACACAGGGACTTAATTAGTTATACAAATGCTGGGCATGGTGGTGCATGCCTTTAATCACTGCACTCGGGTGGCTCTGTAGACCAGAGATCCGCATGCCTCTGCCTCACAAGTGCTGGGATTAAAGTGTGTGTCACCACCACCCGGGCACTGGCTGGTCTTGCCTATTACACATGTTCTATGTTCTGTACACAGACATAGAAGTGTGATTATGGTAAAGTGAGTTTAGGAATGCCTGGCCTGTTAACCACCTCCTAGCACTAGTACTTTGCCACGACACATCTACCATCCTCAATGAAAACCACCTTAACATACCTGACATGGGTCTTCGATACCCATTCTATTCCAGGAAAAGCCTCAGGAATTTTCAGTCACCTGAAAATTGAGAAATCAGGGATGAGTGTTTAGAAGAAGCTTTAAAGACACAAAATAAAAGAGAGAGATCCTGCATGCAATTTACACATTACAGGAAAAGAAACATGCAACTTTTCAGAAAATTCAAATAACATTGCACTGTGAATATCAATATGGTGTCTTGGGGGCTCATCCTTGTACATTTTAAAACAGCTGAGCAGAAAGCTTTACTCTGGGGTGCAGCAGGTCTTCTTATCTACAGTCATTGAAATTTTACAATGTGTCATTTAAGATGTCAGACTTTGTGCCCAAGTTACATTACAGTTCACTTGTGATGGGCAGGATTATTAAGAGTTATGGAGAATTTATGCGGCAGCATATGGTTTTTCTTTTTACAGCTATTTTTATTAAACAATTTTTGCAAAGTTTTAACATTAAAATTAACAACTAAAGAATTGTTTATGCAAGTTGCTGTCACAGTTTATATAAAAGAGAAATATGTGCTATTAAAATCAGACATTTAGGTTACCTTTGGTTTTTTGCGATGCATGTTAGCTTTACACATCCTGATTCTCTTGCGATAATTTTCCTTTAAAAAGGGGGGTATAGAGTGATCTCTTTTCATCAAAACAAGACATAATGCCCTGAAAGCTGACTTCAAACCATGGTTGAAAATTCAGTTATTTACACTTTATCACAATCTATAAATACATTTTTTTGTTGGTGTGTTTTAAAAAGAAAAAACAAAAATGCCCATCATGCACTGCTACAGGCAGCTTGGCACTTCACACAAGAGGATTTTTCACCCCCGAGCAGTTTATGCGGCTCTTAGGGAAAGAATGAGGTCCCTGGGAATGAAGAGTGGAGACGGGGCCAACCAATTCCGTTTTCTTATACATAGTCTTGTGGGATGGTATTCAGGACCAGCCTACCATGCCAGCTCCTGCCCCAAGAGCTGACCTGTTATAACAGCATCTCTAGGATTGGAAGGGAAACCCTCAAGGGCATCCATGTTTTTGCTGAATTGTAGTATCTGAACACAAGTAAAATCAATGTCTGAGCCCAGAGATTTGGTGTCATTCTTTAAGGCCACCTAAGGGTTCTTTCCACAGAAGGTGCAAGCTAGGGTGGCTGGCACTTGAAGTACCTATACCTTCACATGAAAACCAATCTGTTTTAGTCAGTTGGGTTTTTCTCTCTAAAAATTAAATTTTTGATAGGATTGGATAAAACTGCTTTCAACAACTTCCAGGGGGTGAAAAAGCTTTGGTTCTTTTTAAACTAAAACTTAACAACTCATAAACTTTTTTTTGGTAAACTTAAAATAAAATCCCCACCACCACTTTTAAGAATGTCTCCAACTTTTAACAAGCCCATTAACTTTAGAGTTAATTTAAGTTTATGTGAAAGAGAAAACTATTTTATTGTCCACCCCCAAAAATGACAATTCATCACATTTACTTTGATTAAAAAAGGACTAAACTTTATTGACAAACTGCTGCAGACATTTTGACATAAGTTTAAGCTACCTATTTAGGCAGACTTACACATGTAGCATTTAATCTCCGAGAACAAAATGGGAGGACGGTACAAATCCATTAGGACTTTAACTTATGTACAAAGTGGATTTTGATTCCTTTTTCATTCAGCTGCAGTGTCCCTTTTTATATCATGCTAGTGTTGAGACATACTTGACTACCTTGGGAACAGCTCAAAATTGACAATGGTCAATTCAATGAACATCATCAGCTTTTGGCCCCAGTGTCCAAGTGAGTTTTTCATGGAGTGCAGAAGCTCAGATGGACAAAATACTCTGACATTTTAAATACTGAAAATTTGATTATTAGTACTATTAATGAAAAGATTGTGGCTAAAAAGTACACCATCAAATTCCATTTAGGTGGCCAACTCCTTTCCCCCATCAACCTTATCCAAACCCTACCCACCCCCCACTAAGTATCTCTCAACACTGTATGTCTGGGGCTAGATTTCAAAACCCACATAATGAAAAAGTCAGTTTTACAAACCTAATTTTGTTGTTGTTTTAAGTCAATTAACGTTAAAAATTGCATCAACTATTTAATTCATTAGGATCTTTCATATTAAAATTTAACCTTAAGATTCAACCGCCATGTGCTTTTAAAGGAAATGTTTTTAGAGACGTCTGAGCTCACTTTTACATGGTGGCACCTACTGCCGTTAACATTGTGATTTTTACATCTTAAGCAGCCCTGAATTTTGAAATGTAGCCTAGTTTGGGATTCTGCAACTATGACTTTACGGGGTGCCTCAAATCAAAACTAAGAAAAAGTTAACAAGCCTTTACTTCAGAACCTTTAAGCAAGCAATGCCACTTTTGAAACTAACATGTTTGTGTTTTTTTTACTCAACTTCTTTTTTTATTATAAAAGGTACACTGTTTATATTTAAACAACAAAGAAAAAAAGCATCTACACACTTAAAAAATTAATTCAATATCCTAAATCTATTTTTAACTCATTTTAAAATACTACATACAGAAGCCAGAATGCAGAGTTAAGAATGGAGGAAGGTGGGGAAAAGAAAGGGACCACGAAGAAAAACACTTAGACAATTACTTGTCTGTTGTGGGTAAAGCAACAGGAATCCTGGGATACAAGAAATCAGTAACAACTTTGCTCATAACTGATATTTTCCCCTCCTGTTTGTTTTTAATAACGTCCATATGGGTGCTCTCTGTAGGATCCCTTCACTGGCCTAGCTGGGGGGGCCTTCAGTGATGGCCTGGTCCCATTCCAGTCATCTTGTCCTGTGGAAAAAGCAGAAACACTTTATAAACCACAGGCCAATGTTTTTTCGGCATAACCAGGGTAGGTCAACATCAGACATGTATCACCAACAATACTGTTTTTCTTCCAGCATCTTGATACATTCCTGGTGTTCTTTGAATGCTTCTACTTGGCCCTCCTTGATCAGCATGGGTAATCTCCCATCATTTTGAGTAGAAGACAAATTCAGAAAATGCTAGCCTTTACTGTACAGTTCTCCTGAGCAGCAACATTCTCCATAAGCAACATGAATGGTACCCAGTTCCAAAACCTGGATAAATGCAACACACTGCTTGAGGCAGCAGTAAAGGAGTCATTAATCTCAGGGAGTCTGCAATGGCCATTCCAGGTCCCAAAGCCATTTGGCACTCGTCCTCAGTTAAGATGGCAAAACATCTGCAAGGCCAACTAAATGAGGACCTCCACCACAACATGGTACTCACACACCAGGGGATAAAGTATAAAGAAATACTGCATTATAAAACTGTAGAGAATTTCTTAGTTCTTTTCTCAGGCCAACAGCCCTGACAAGCAGTAACATTCTTAAAATGTTTTTCTTCGTGACTTCTACAG
The DNA here is from genome assembly GCA_902168325.1 of Peromyscus nudipes. NCBI lineage: Eukaryota > Metazoa > Chordata > Mammalia > Rodentia > Cricetidae > Peromyscus > Peromyscus nudipes. Next base: position 10,058 of record CABHPH010131399.1, read on the forward strand.
ATGACCTCTTATATTTATCCTTACCTTTGCCATACCAATTCATGACTACATGTAAATACTAGGTACCATTACCAAAGGTCTTACTTTTCTGTATGGATCAAAAATTACATAGAATTCTACCTATGCTCCTAGTACAATATACAAGGCCCATCCACTTTGTAAGATGCTCCTGGGAACCAACAAAAAAGTGTGTTTCTAATTCTCTTTAGAAAGGAATCTATCAGAAAATACTGATCATGACAACATCATACCAGGAACACATGAATAATAGTCTGCCTCTTTATTTTTAGAGATACAGTCTTATTATGTATCTCATCTTAGGATAGACTTGAAGTCAGTATGTAGCTTAACCTGGTTTCAAACTTACAATTCTACTTCCTTAGTCTCAAGTACCTGGGATATAGTTTGCATCTTTTTTTTGAACCAGGATCTCATGTATCCCATGTTACTCTCAAATTTGGTATATCATGGACGATGACCTTGAGTTTCTGATGTTCCTGCCTCTATTTCCCATCTGCTACAATTACAGGCATGAGCCACCATGCTGGGTTTCAGCCTCTTTAGTTCAATCTTTTCCAACAAAATAGAAATGCAGTTTTGCCAAACACAGATATAGATATCTGAGATAGGCAAGATACATATATACACATACTCAAAGCTGTGTTTAAGAGAAATTAAAAACAAAACACCCTAGGTTAAGTTTCTAGCTTGTTCTTGTATTGCTTCATTGATGGAGGGAAATACTTAGCTACAATCACCCCACCTTCTAAACAGTATACACAAGTGGAGTGCCTCAAAGTTACTATGGCAACAGTGCAGTACTATTTAGTTAAAACTTGTAAAAACAGTTTTTGGGGGGATCAGGATCTGATTGGCTATGCCGTATCACGCTAATGGGTTAAGCTTAGTGTCTTATGGGAGGACCCACTAGATTCCTTTTTCTAACTCTCTGTGGAGTATCTTAAGATGAACTGTTAGCAGCTAAGCCCCTTTGCAGGGAATTCCTTGGGGATGCAGAAGACCTCTGTTTATAAAGACTGCTCTCACTGCATACAAATATCCTCAGAGACCCATTAACACAAAGTCATTATTAGCTCTTAAGGACACAATTAAGCAATGTGTTTTCAACCAAACCTCAGGGAAGGCAGTCTGAGTTTTGCTAACCTTTCCAGCCTGAACTGCTTTAATGGGATCAGTACCTGAGTTGACTGGGGATGAAGCTCAGATGATAGAGGACTTGTCTAGCAAACAACAAGTCCATCACTAGCTACCACATAAAACCAGATGTGGTAGCACATGCTGTAACCCCAGTAGAGAAATTAGAAAATCAAGGTCATCATCAGCCATATAATTCAGAGCAGGCTGAGGTAGGTGAGATAAAATGAATAAAAATAAAAATTTTTAAAGAGTAAGAAATTTGACTTGATCTGTCTCCCAAGTAGGAAGGAGCTTGGTGCTACTACTGATGTGACTTAGCTCCACCCCTGAAGCCTCTGATTTTATTCTAACAGGTACTATTTTTGCCTTCTAATCTGCTGTGATGAGCTGCTTTTAGCTGGCGTTTTCTTCTGCACTACTATTATTTTCAGTAAGTTTTTTTCTTTTTTAAATGAGGGAGGGGTAGGACAGTAGAGCTAAACAAGTAAGTTCTATCTCTCAACATGGCCAAGGCACCAGCAGCAAAAGGTCAAAAACTAGAGAAGCTAGATCTGAGCCCAAGACATACAACACCATAAAATCCAAGAGCCAAACTTCCAGAGTTACATTTACCAATGCAGCAGGCTTCTATTGCTCCTTAGATGTGACTGCCTGACTCCCAAGAATCTATCAACCAGTATTTTTCCAGAAACTTACTTATACATTTTACCCCACCACAGAAATAAAAACATACCATAAGCTTCATAAGAATCTTGAACCTCCCCATGTCCATAGTCATAATATTCTGACTCCCTGGAAAGCCAAAAAACAGAACATTAAAAGGCTTTAGTTTTAGCATTCTTTCAATATTCCATATCTTCGGCACTTTATATCTATAAAATAGGGAGAGATGTTCTGTCCCATCCCTAACCACCCCATTAGTTACAAACAAAACATGTATAAACCGTGTATTTACCAAAAAGTCTAAGTATAGCAAGAAAAACAAAAACAAAACAACAAAAAAAATCCAGATATCATACAATTTAATATAGAAAACCACAATCTAAATCAGATTCTTACTATATTAATTATCATGTACATATTCATATAGCTCACTGGAAGAGAACAGGAAAAGGCTTTTGTCCCTATTATGGATATCTGAGATAGGCAAGATACATATATACACATATTCAAAGCTGTGTTTAAGAGAAATTAAAAACAAAACACCTAGGTTAAGTTTCTAGCTTGTTCTTAAAATTAAAGGCATCTCCAATGTGGGTGGGGTGAGTTGATTTGTCTGTAATGAGACAAAGCCTCCAGTATCCCAGGCTGTCCTTGAACTCATGATTCCGTGCTGAGATCAAACTCAGGACTTCATGCACACTAGGCAGGCATTCTACCAACTGAGCGTGGTATTTCTTAATAAAAGAATTATTTAATGGTATTTTTCTCTTTGTTTCTATGTAGTCATTAGCTCAGGAATTTCTCATCAATTAGCCTCAAATCCTAAATTATTACATAAATTTCAGTTATCCAAATTTGCAGGCCCATATGCCTTTAAGTCATCAAAAGCAGAGAAGATACCTTCAAAATGGTAAGTCAGATTACTCTGCAGGTTGGGGTTTGCCCAAATCTTTAGTTCCCCCAACTCCACCCATCTAGAACAATATACAGGACACTACTATTGCCTGACTCACCCTTGGCTCTGGCTGTAATAACCTTCATATCCTTCATAACTCTGTTCTGCATATGTATCATCATATCCCTGGAACAAATAAATTAGGTCAGAATTGCATGTAATAGAGAAGATAATTACAATCAATTGGGGGTCAGGTTGGGGGATCATGGGTTTCTGAATGAACAGGCCATGAACATTTTCTCAAAATATTAATATCCGCTGTAGAAGAGTGAAGAAAGACAAAACAAAAATCAAATATAATATGATTCAGTATTATCAACAGCAATCTCTTAGTAAAATTCTGTATGTCAAACCACAACTTATTTCTTCTCATTTAACTTATACAGAGATGGTAATAATGCCTAAAATAGAAGAAAAATCATCTCATAGTTCAAAATCAACTGAACAGGAGTGCAGATTTCAAATCTTAAAGTAGTGTTTTTTACCTACACACAGGGATAAGACTCTTTGTCACTACTTTCCCTGACAACCTAGGAATGGAGGAAATGATGCATTGTTCCAAACATTCTTACATAGTCTTCGTATGTTTCTGGTGCAGGTGGTGGAGGTAAAGGTATTCTCTGGATGCCTGCTGTCCGAGCTCTTGGTGTTGGAGCACCCCTCACAGTGGGTGGGGGTGGCACGCCTCGAGTCACAGTGGCACCTCTGGTAATAGAGCCTCTCACTGGAGTTCCACGAACCAAAGCCCCTCGAGGTGGTCCAACACCACGACCTCTACAAAAACAAAATTTATATAAATTTCAGCTTTTAATAATCAAGCCATATTCATGCTCAGGGTTGTTCATAAATTCTGGAGCTAGAAATATTTTATACTTTTCAACTACTTGTTCACTTATTTGAGGCAAGGTCTCCTGGAGCTGCTCTGGCTAAGGTAGACTCATACAAATCCACCTAGCAATGCCTCTACTGGGGTATGCACCACACCTAGTTAATTTAAATTTCTTAAAGGGAGGCTCTGTGGCTACGCTTGGTAGATATAGGTCAGAGCCTATATCTCTTGCTTGCCCACCCCGTCTCCCTTTAATTTTTCAAGACAGGGTTTCTCTGTATAACAGTCCTGCTGTCCTGGAACTCACTTTGTAGATCAGGTTGGTCTCGAACTCACAGATCTATGCCTGCCTCTGCCTCCCAAGTACTAGAATTAAAGGTGTGCGTCACTGCCCTTTCTTTTTACTTTTTTTTCCTTTTATTGAGATGGGAGTTCATATAACACAGTATGGTCCTGAACTCACTATGTAGCTGAGGATGACTTTGCACTTCTAGCTTTTACTTGCCAGGTACTGGAATTAAAACTGTGTGTCACCATACCCTGTTTGTGAAGTGCTAGGGATCAAACCCAGAGATTTGTGCATGCTAGGCAAGCATATCAATGAGGCACATCTCTAACTCTAAAATAGACTTTAAAGCATGGAATAATATACATACACATGACAGGGTCTAAACTAGCAGACTCTCTGGGCTCAACAGTGGATCACAACACCTCAGGCAAGTCTAGGCTAATGAATATTGCATAAATGTTAAACTCAAAAGGTAAAATTCTGCCGGGTGGCGGTGGTGGTGCACGCCTTTAATCCCAGCACTGGGAAGCAAAGCTAGGTGGATCTCTGTGAGTTTGAGGCCAGCCTGGTCTACTGAGTAAGATCTAGGACAGGCACCAAAACCACATGGAGAAACCCTGTCTTGCAAAACCAAAAAGGTAAAATTCTAAAGTCACACCAGATAGCCAGGTTTGGTGCTTATGACTTTAGTCACAGAACCTAGAAGGTAGAAATAGGTGATCTCTTTTGAGTTTCAGACTGGCCTGGTCTATGTAGCAAGTTCCAGGTAAGTCAGGGCTATATAGTGAAAAAGACAACTAGGGGGCCAGTGTGATGCTTAGTGAGTAAACACATAGCTAAGCAAGCCTGACAACCTGAGTTCAATCCCTAAGACCCAGATGATAGGACTCCTATTCATTGTCCTCTAACTTCCACACCCATATATCTATCCCCCAAATGCTCACAACTAAACAAATGCAACAAAACATTTTTTTAAATGCTAGGACTGTCCAAAATTAGAAGCCCCTAAGTTTCAGTAGGACTGTATCACTTGTCTATGGCCAAACTGCTAAGATCTAGAATTCTATACTTGATATACCATACAAACCTTGACTCTTCCTGAGCTAGACAGAGCAAAGGAGACTACCAGCAGTCAGACTTATATTTCCTTTTCAACTATTTTTTACCTGGGAACGGGTGGAGGAGGAGGGGCAGCTCCTCGTCCTCTTACTGGTACCCCACGACCACGAGAGGGTTCAGGAACTCCATTCAAGTAGGACAATTCTAGAAACTGCTCCTGGCAGATATCATCCATCATATCCTGGGAATTAAAGGCAACAAAGAATGTGTAACTTCTCCTTCCAAAATTCACATGGCCCTGACACAGCCTTGGATCTTAAAAACAGCTTTGAAGCTGGGAATAGTAACACATACCTTTGAATCCCAGCACTCTGGGAGACAGAGACAAGATGATCTCTGTGAGATTGAGGCTACCCTGAACTACATAGTTTTGAGTCCTAGGACAGCCAGAGACACATAGTGAGTCCCTGTCTCAAAATACCACCCCCAAAAAGAAGGGTCTTGAAATCCTAGGTGATGTCTCAAGTCAAGAAATTCATTCTCTGACGTCAAATTATACCCTGTCACTTGAGGAAGGAAGGTCTTGTCAGCAGACCCTTACTAATAGAGGAGGTTCTTCAGAAAGTAGTTCCTGCTTAGCTCTTTCTCAACCACTTCTTTTACATATATATGTGTATGTATATGATATGTATGTATATGTACATTACACATATACAAACCTTTCTCAAGTCAAGCCAAAAAACCTATAGCTCACCGCCTGGAATATTCTCACAAGTAATCTTTGCAAACAGTTACTTTTCCTAGAATAAGAGAAGCCACTACCATTAATGAAGCTCTATGTATTGGCTGCTATATAATAAGCTCCGTATGGATTTTTCATTTAACTGTCAAAATGACCCTGCCAAGATCTCCTCATAGTATAATTGGGAACTCTAACCCTTCTAAGACACACTAAAAGGAGAAGGGTATAATTAGGGAGTAAAAGGCATGCCTAGTGTACACACAAAATCCTGAGAAATTCCTAATGCTGCCACAAAAGGGAGGAAGGGGAAGATCCTCTTTTTTTGTTGTTGTTGCAAAACCACACCTCTCTCCCTAAAACACCATGGAGTTTTCACACAGACTGAGATTTTCAAGAGCCATTGTGTGTACATGGATGTAGACCCAGAGGTTCACTGTTTTCTCAATTGCTTCTCCACCTTATTGAGACAAGGTCTCTCACTGAATACGGAGCTCATTCACTCACTAGGCTATTCAGCAAGCCCCACAGATCTTCCTGTCTCCACAGCAAGCTTTCATGTTGGTGCTGGGGGATCCAACCCACATTCATAAGCTTGATCGCAAGTATTTTGTGAACTGAGTTAATCTTCCCAGCCTCAAGAGCCATTTTTGTGCTTTTATAGCCAAGCGCAATTTTACTGCTTATCTACTACGACTTAACATTTGGGGTGAACAAGAAGCCCATGGCTTAGAAAAGTGAAATTAAAAGTTACCCAAGAAAAGCCAGGCATGATAGCGCATGCCTTTAATCCCAGTGCTTGGGAGGCAGAGGCTGGGAGGCAGAGGCTGGCAGATCTGTGAGTTTGAAGCTAGCCTGGTCTACAGAGTGAGTTCTAGGACAGCCAGGGCTACACAGAGAAAGCCTGTGTCAGAACCCCCCAACTCCCGCGCAAAAAAAAAAAAAGAATGACACAGTCCCCCGAAACGCCATACTTTCCTTGACCTTATATATCATTGCTACTTAAGACTAGATAGGGTCAAGTACTACCAATGCTCAGCTCATTGCTCAGGTATCTCCAACAGTCGCATCTGTCAATTAAGATAAATTTCAGAGCCGGGTTTAATCCCAGCATTTGGGAGGGAGACAGATCTTTGTGAGTTCAAGGCCAGTCTGGTCTACAGAGTTCCATGAGACCCAGGGCTGTTACACAGAGAAACTCTGTCGGGGGTGGATAGGTGGTGGGGTGGGTGGGTGGTAATAAATTTCAGTCTACTCTAAAGTATTTAGTAAATATAGATGAAGTTTGTGGGGCTGGAGACATAGCTCAATTGGTAGAGTGCTTGCCTAACATACATGAACAAGGCCTAGGTTGGATCCCTAACACACAAAATCAAGTGTGGCAGTGCATGGCTTTAATAATAGCAAATGAGGGGCATGAAGATCAGTGAATTCAAGGGTACCCTCGGCTACAGAGCAAATTTAAGGCCAGGCTGCGCAGCATGCAAGGTTCTCAACAGAACAAATAAAAACCAGTGTTTGCTTAGACTGGAGTCCCATCCTCAAGATACCTTTTTATATATTTGGAAAAACTCCAAAATCTCGAGGGCAGGAAATTCTCAAACATTCCAGTACAGATCAGATAACTGATACTTAACCTGTACTATAATCAGGTTAACACTATTACACACCATTTTCTGGGTATGGTGGAACACATCTTTAATCCCAGCACTTGGGAGGCAGAGGCAGGTGGATCAGCTGGAAACCAGCCTGGTATACATACTGAGCTCCAGGCCAGGCAGGGATACATAGTGAGACCTTGTCTCAAATAAACATTAGTCATACATATAACATATACGCCTTCTAAGCCAGGCTCTGAATAAAAACTCCACCAGAAGAACCCTGCAGTGTGCCACATTAGAACACTGGATGCAATAAGCTTCCTGTTGTCAACTCTACTCAAGATTCTAGCACACAAATTCCTTAAGGGCAGATTTACCTTAAGTCCTTTTCCTGATACCATCTCCCGGTTCCACAGTAGTACCAAAATACTTAACTGAATGAAGACCTTATTAAATATTTGTTAAACAGATTGCCAACACCTCAGAACCCAAAATATTGACAAAAGATAATAGTAAATATTAATGAGGCCACATTAAAAAAGTAGGCTTTGGGGGCTGGAGAGATGGCTCAGTGGTTAAGAGCACTGGCTGCTCTTTCAGAGGACCTGGGTTCAATTCCCAGAACCACAACTGCCTTTAACTCCAATTCCAGGGGATCTGACACCTTCACACCAATGCACATATAATAAATTTAAATAAATTATATTAAAAAAAAAGTAGGCTTTGGAGTATAGTACCTAAAGAATGAGGTGTAAGTAGTAGGGAAACCTCAGAAAAATGAACAAAAGTATGGACCCTAGTCAAGAACCCTGGCCTTCTCAACAGTATGATCCTAGTTTCTTCCTTGTTCAGACAATAAAAAATATGCGTATTTCCTTACTGGTACTAGAAATTTCTTTACTTCCTCCATGGCATGGGCCATAAGAGCATAAGCCTCACATGGGGGTCCAAAGACTTCAATGAAGACATGCAGATCCATATTTAAGTGGGCATATTTGGGGTCTCCACCCTTGCGAAGCTCTTCCTCCTATTAAAAAAAAAAGAGTAAAGAAATATCAAATCATACATAGACTAAAAGAAAACAACACCTGTATCTCTAGGCCATAGGGAGAGCCAGAAATAACTTACTATGTAAAAGACCTGAACTCCTAAGGAAGGTAAAGCAAGTCCTAGAACCTGGAACTCTTATCACCCGATAAACTGTACTTGGTTAACTGTCCCTTAAACAGCAGAGCATTCAATGCGGTGAATTTGAAGGAATGATATGTTAAAGCTTAATCTTAGAATCTGCTCAGATAACAGTAGTTTGCTGGGTATTTGGTGTATGTGTTTATGGCCAACCAGTAGTTTTTAAACCCATCGGAGCTCTTTATCGCCATCAGCCCTGCTTATGTGTTTTTAATGTCTAGGAGTTCAAGGAAAGAACAAAGCTAGGACAAAGAAGAAAATCTCTTACAAACCTCACCACCTAAAACAGTATCCACCAGACTCATTCTGGGCATCTAGTGAGAGATGTTAAAGGACAAGAGAAAAAAAAAACAAACTGCCTAAAAGTTAGTCCCTCAGGCTGGAGAGATGGCTCAGCGGTTAAGAGCACACACTGGCTGCTCTTCCAGAGGTCCTGAGTTCAATTCCCAGCAACCACATGGTGGCTCACGACCATCTATAAAGGGATCTGATGCCCTCTTCTGGTGTGTGTGTATACATAACAAATAAAGAAATCATTAAAAAAAAAAAAAAAAAAAAAAAAAAAGTTAGGCCCTTAAAAAAAAGTTTCTAGATTTTTAGCAGGCAAATCTTATCTATAAAGTGACCCTAGAAGGAAGACCATTATGTGTGGTAGGAAGCTTCTTGTCAACTAACAGTTCACTGTGTAAGGAACTGTAGAATGAAAAAGGAAAAAAAAACCTTAGGTGGGTTCTCTTTGTCAGGATAACTCATATTTACTTTTGGCACATTCCTGTTGGCTAGAAATCCAATCACCTAACCCCAAACTCACCAGCCCTTAATATCACTGGTCTCATTATTTCCTGTCCCTGGAAAACAGCGTGGGCTGCTCACACTTTTGTGTCTTTAGTCTGATTTAGTATACCCAGTTCTCATTTCAAGTTTTCAGAGGTAAGTTTACCAAAGCTAACAATGTTACTTAATTATATCATAATGCAGCCAAAGAGGGGGAAGGGTTGGGCTGGAGAGATAGCACAGAGGTTAAGAGTACTGACTGTTCTTCCAGAGGTCCTGAGTTCAATTCTCAACACCCACATGGTGGCTCATAACTGTCTAAATAACTATAGTCCCATGAGATCCGACGCCCTCTTCTGATGTGCAGATGTACATGCAGACAAAACATCCATATACATAAAATAAACACATCTTTAAAAAAATCATTAGGACATGTCTAGGCTCATCCCAACATTGCCAAATGAGTGCTTATATGCAATGAAAACTTATAGCAGTCATATTTTATATGTCAGAGGGCATAGGATTAAAGATAGTGGTGAATGTCTTTAACCCCAGCACATGGGAGACAGAAGCAGGCAGATCTTTGAGACCAACCTCGTCTACACAGCAAGTTGCAGGCCAACCAGAGCTACATATTTAGATACTGTGTCAAACCCTCCCAAACCCTACACAAACTCCAAAATGTTTGCTTGCATAAAGGATCCATATCAGATACTGTTCAACTAGAAGGCACTAGGGTTTTATTTTGTCTCACGACTACGAACTTACCTTGGCTTTGTCTCTCATTGAACCCTTCCCCAAGACAGAGATCTTTGCACCAGTCTCCTCCTGAAGTCGTTTGATTGTATTTCCTTGTGGTCCAAGGATCTTCCCCACAAAATTGAACTGCAGAAAATTTAAAAAACAGAATTCTAAATGTACATACCTCTTTAAAAATGTAAACATACAACATGCCATTTGATCTTCAGCAACACTATAAAGAATCTTAATATATAAATATATATGAAATACCCATTTTACTCAAAATATATTGCAGTTGTATCATTAGTGATTAGCTTTAAGTCATGTAACTAAGAGTACAGTTCCTAGACCTGAATTTGGATTTCCTGATAAAGTTCAGCACTCTTTCCACAACTTATTGCAATTCATAATAATGTATCGTAAACATTTTAACATGCAGAAAACTTCGTTTCTCTGTGTAGCCCTGGCTGTCCTGGAACTCGCTTTGTCAACCTGGCTGGCCTCGAGGTCACAAAGATCTGCCTGCCTCTGCCTCCTGAGCAATGGGATTTAAGGCATGCGCCACCACTTCCCATCAAACATGCATAAATTTTTATTAGTAATCAGACAAGACATTGTACATAAGCAAACAGGTACTCTACTTCTGAGCCAGAACAAAACAAATGCTGTACCCCTTGGTAGCAAGTATTGTAAGCTGAATATTAACTAACTACTTCCCTTTAAAAATGAGGAAGACTGGGTGGGTGGTGGTGGTGGTGGTGGTGGTGGTGGTGGTGGTGCATGCCTTTAATCCCAGAGCTTCTGAGGCAGAGGCAGGCAGATCTCTGAGTTCGAGGGTAGCCTAGTCTACAGATTGAGTTCCGGGAAAGCCAGGACTACACAGTGAAACCTGTCTCAAAAAAACCAAAAAATTTAAATTTAAAAAAAAAAAAGAGAGAGAACAAAGATGAAGCATTTTTTTTTAATTTTATATTTATTGATTTATGAGAGAGAAAGAGCAACCATGTACACCAGTACACACAAGAGCGCCAGATAGCCACACTTCACATTGGTCAGGACAACTTGGGGAAGTTGGTTCTCTCCTATCATGTGGGTTCCGGAAATCAAACTCAGGCCTTCAGGCTTGGTGGCAGGAACCTTTACCCACTGAACCATCTTGTGAGCCTAGAATATCACCTCCCCAAGACACGGTTTCTCTGTAGCCCTGGCCGTCCTAGTACTTATTCTATAGACTAGGCTGGCCTCTAAAAGTTCTATTTTATTTGATTTATAGTCTAAGTCAGGGGCAAAGGAATGGCTTGTGGTTAACATTATTTGTTGCTCTTGCAGAAGATTTGGATTCCGTTCCCAATTACCTATAGCCCCAGATCCAAGGGAATCTGATAACCTCTTCTGGCTTCCTTAAGCACAAAGCACACACATGGTATATATACATAGAATATACATGCAGGCACTTAGACATATACATAACAAGATAAATAAAGATATATAAAGAAAAGTAAAAGGCTCAGAGGCAAAAACGTAGTTAAAGAGAAATGGGATGATTTAACTTAGAAAAGCTGGCTAGAAACAAGCCAAGCTAAGGAAGGCCAGGCATTCAAATGCAGATTAAGTCTCTGTGTAATTATTTGGAAGATAGGTGGCTGGCTCCCAAAGAGTAAAAAAACCAACTCCAGTCAATCTTTTGACAAAGGGCAATGCTTTAAAGATCCAGAATTTTATTTTGGACCTAGAGCCTGAACAAACACGAAAAAGAAATTACTTTTGATTACTAAAAGTAACTGTGCTTCCTTCTTGACTATAACTATGCTATTAGTTATGGACTTGGCTATTTTAACTTCCAGAAACAGGTACTTCAAACACAGTGAAGCTTTACAGATGGATATATGGCCATTCCACGTCTTCATTGCAGCCAACACCACAACAACCTACACGGGTAGCTCAGGGAAGGAAGAAAGCAGCTTTTACACTTACCTTTGGATACTGCTTCACAGGTATCAGCACCCGTTCTTTCAGCTTCATGTTCTTGTGAGAAAACAAATCCAAGTAATTCTCCTCATCGTCTTTTTTTGACTCTCCCTTCTGAATCTTCTCAATTTCTGCATAAGAAAAACGGAACTTCATTTCTGCACTTTTAAATAAAGGCACCTGGCAAGACTGCTTAAAGCGGTATGATGGAGTACTGTGTAAAAAGGTAAACAGTTCAGAAGAATGTGCTAATTTTAGATAGACTGGATAAGTAAGGCACCCAAAGCTGCAAGAGGCTGACTGTGGAACTGAATCCTACTTCCCACCCTCACCTGAAGTGTCTACGCCATCCAGTCACATGTTTCTTGACTTAAGAGTACATGCATTGGCCAGGCATGGTGAGACACACCTTTAATCACAACACTGAGGAGGCAGAGGCAAGTAGATCTCCGAGTTCAAGGCCAGTATGAGCTATAGTGCAAGTTCCAGGACAGCCAGGGCAACACAGAGAAACCCTGTTTCAAACAAAAAACAAAAAAACAAAAAAACAAAAACAAAAACAAAAAAAGAAAACAAAGAGAGTATACTCATTTACCTAAATTAATGCAATGAGATGGGAAAAAGAGATATTAAAAAAAAAATAAAATAAAACGGGCTGGAGAGATGGCTCAGCAGTTAAGAGCACTGACTACTCTTCCAGAGGTTCTGAGTTCAATTCCCAGCAACCACATAGTGGCTCATAACTACTTGTAATGAAGTATGCATAATAAATAAATAAATCTTAAAAAAATTAAAACAAATCAAAATCTCCAGCAAGAAAAAAATACAGAGGTGACTGAAAAGATATCTCAGCTATTAGGGGCACACACTGCTCTTCCAGAAATCTTGAGTTCAGCACCCATGCAGAATGACTCTTGACCGCCTCTAATGCGCCAAGGATCCAAAGCAGCCTTTTGGACTGCATGAGCACTGACACAAATAAAAAACTAAAGACAAAATGTTATAAAGGCTGGGCACGGTGGCTGTTTCCAGCTAACTGACCATAACCAATCACAGATTCCTTTGTTCCTTCTCCAGTCCCACTGTTCCACTCTAGCTGAGAGTATCCCAATAAAGAAACAAAAATTACTACTTAAATATAACAACGGACAGCTCTATTACCACCCCACTATAGCAATAATGTTTTTGTTTTCCAGTCCTTAAGAGTTTGAAAGACCTGCTCTTGCTCTGTCACACATTAGTTGTCAACTTAGACAAGTTATTTAGCTGCTCTGCATATTTGTTTTCTCATTTATCAAATACAGCCAAAATCAACCTATACAGACAGAGTAACAATGAGGTGTGTGGTGTGCCTGCCGGTGGTCCCAGCACTTAGGAGCCAAGCAGGAGGATCACCAAAGTTTGAGGATGGTCTAGGATAAAAGAGATCTTTCCTAAAATAAGAAACAAAAGAAAATCAAAATCCAACCAAGTAAAAAACATATACTCAAGATCAAAGTTTATTTCTTACTATGTGGCAGTAATACATAGTTATTATCTAGACGAAACTCAATATCCAAAACAAGAAAATACAAAAGTAATTTAAAAACAACAGTGTAGCATGAATCTACATCTATTGAGATGAACACTGGAAGGTCAGAGAGACAGAACCAGCCACAGC
>CABHPH010131401.1:0-21863 GCA_902168325.1 Peromyscus nudipes
GTCCACTTCCCTATATCTTCATTTATATCACCTCTGGTTATTTTTCTCCTTCCTGTTTCTAAACTCCATCTCTTGGTGGACTTTACTGGTGTTGTACAGTACAAATCTTTAGGGAAAAAAAAATTGAGTGGCCCTGTCTGGAGGTATAGTCATGAAAATTAAATGCTGCTCAAGGTTAATTAGCATAAAGGAAATGTATTATGCTAGGCTGTAGTCAGAAAGCACTGGTAAGCCAGGGAGAGCATTTGAACAAAGGAATGCCAGCTAGAGCAGCAATGTTTTCACCGCAGCAGACCTCATGCCCTGGGGAAAGCTGAGAAGGAACTAACAAAGGCCTCTCACCAAGGTTCATGAGGCTCATTGGTCAAGGAAGCAGAAACATCGCTTCTCTTCCTCTTTGCTCAGGAAGGCGCATATTTCAGAATATTACGGTGGTGTTTATAAGTCCCATCCTTCCTTTCCTTTCTCCCTGCGTCTTCTCCCCTCCTTCCTCCACCACTGTTCGCTTCTCTTCCTCCCATCCCCACACTAGTGACTGAGCTCAGGGCTTTCCTCACGCCAAACAAGCTTTCTGCCAGTGAGCTTTATCTCCAGAACCTTTTGTGACTTTTATTTGGAGACAAGGCCTCATTGAGTTCCTCTAATTCATTTTGTACCCCAGGCAGGCCTTGAGCTAGATCTGCCTCAGACTCCCAAGTAGTGAGATGACATTTTGGTAATAAGATGTTCCCAGCTTTAAAAAAAAAAAAAGTCCTGCAAGTATCTGTCTTAGGGTTTCTATTGTTATGAAGAGACACCATGTCCACGTCAACTTTTATAAAGTAAAGCATTTAAATGGGGCTGGCTTACTGTTCAGGGGTTTACTCCATTATCTTCATGGCAGGAGGCAGGGCAGCACACAGGCAGACATGGTGCTGGAGAGGTTACTGAGAGTTCTACATCTCAGCAGGCAGCAGGGAGAGAATGAGACATTGGGTCTATGAGCCTATGAATGTCATTTTCATCCAAACCACCACAGTGTCTTCACTTATCTTGGCAGTTCTTTGGTAGGGATGTGATTTTACCTCTATTTTCATGGATGTCAGCTCCTTCCCATGACTGTATCAGGGAGCAGCTACAGATTTATCAGGCCACCAAACTTTCTACTTCTCATGGAAATACTATTTATTTATTTTTTTATTTTGGAGACAGGGCCTCAGTATGTAGCCCTGGTTGGCATGGAAGTTGCTATGTAGTTCAGAGTATCCTAAGACTCACTAAGTACTAGGAGGCATAACTACCAAGGCATGCACCATCAAGGCAAGCATCACCAAGGCATGCACCCCCAAGGCATGCACCCCCAAGGCATGCACATCCAAGGCATGCACCACCAAGTCCAGACTTTTCATTTATTGGAGCTTTAAATCTGAGGTCCATTTTTCCCTTTCTCAAATATTCCCATTAAAATCATCTAAGTTCCTTCCATTTGCTTGGAACACAGTGTCTTATAAACAAACCCACTCCACTTCTCTTTCTTTTACACCTTTTATTGCCATGCATAAATACAGTGATGTCAGTGAAGCATAGTACTCAAGCATACAGTTCAGTGGCTGCTGTCAGTCACTCCTGCTCATTCTTGAACTGTAGCAGACTCATAAATTCCTTTTTCCAGTACTTGATTTACTTACTGTGTTGTCTGGAATCTATCCACATTGGCATAAATATGAGAGGTTACTTTTTAAAAGCTGTTTTGTAGTATACCATCAGATGACAGCACAAAGTTTATTATCTTTCTTCTATTGACAGACTTTCCTTGGCTTTCATAAATATAGCTAGTCTGAATATTCTTGTTTAAGAAGCTTTCCTCTTTCCTTCCTTTCTTTTCTTCTTTTGAGACAGAGTCTCGATGTGTAGCCTGGCTGGCCTGGAACTCACTATGTAGACCAGGCTGGCCTCAAACTCACAGAGATATTCCTGCTTCTGCCTCCCAAGTGCTGGGATTAAAGGTGTGTGCCAACACCACCCAGCTCAAGAAGCTTTATAAAGATGAATAGACATTTATCTTTCTTGTATAAAACTCCAGGAGTTGAGCAGAGTACTTATGCCTGTAGCAACACTGCCTTTAAAAACCTTTACACTAATTCACATTTCTAGCGACTTCCAGTTGAATGCTGGTTAACTTTACCAGTTGTGCCCAATCTTCACTGCCTGAAGTATTCAGTGTTTTTCATTTTAACTGACCTATGACCTATCATGGCATCAGTGTAACTCCAGCGTGGTATGTGAGACCTCTGATTTATTTCTCTCCTGGATGGTCTCCACTGTACTAGCCTGTGACACGTTATTGTGGCCTTCATTCCTATGTCTTTAACGAAGTCCCAGGCTTCCTCTTGAAGGCTGTAGATCATTTTCAGGCTTCCTCAAGTTGTCTATTCAAGTATTTCCCCCAATTTTCAGTTTTATTTCTTTTTTGATTGATTTACAGTTATTTTGTGAATTCCAAATACAAATCCCTTTTTCTATATAGGATATAAATGAACAGGTCTTATAAATGGCTAATCCATCTTCTCCAGAGACTCTTTGATGAACAGCTGCCCTTAGGTTCAATGCAAATACATATATATTTTTGTTTTAAGAAATATTAGTCTACCTGAAGTTCTCTTATGTCTTCTTTCAAGGGATTTGTTTTCACATTTAAATAAAGTGGATTTTTGCTTATGACACGTAGATGAAGGGGAACTCCACGTTCCCCAGCATCCTTCCCTTTGCTCCAGCCCTGCTGAGGCAAGTACCTTAAGCCTCTGAGTGCAGTGGCTTCTCCTCTGGCAGGACAGTGATGGTGTTTCAGGCCCTTTCTCCACTCTGTTCTGTCATTTCCATCTTTTTCTCCATGTGATGCACACTGCATTTCCCTAATTACTGCGGCTTTGTAGAGAGTTTCCAGTTCTGGTGATGTAAGTCCTCCATGCTTCTGCTTTGCCCTGAGTTATTTTCTTGACTACCCTACATTCTTGGTATTTCCCTAGAAAATTTAGAATCATTTAATCAATGATCACAAAAGCACTTAGTGAGCCTTTAAGTGGGAACATAGTGTCATTTCCCACATTCTTGTCTCTTCCCGTTTATTTAGATCTTACTTGCTCAGCAGGAACATGGAGTTCTCTGGTCAAAGGCTTAGCACATCTTTCTTAGATACAGCACAATGCAATTGAATTTTTTCTTGATATTATTTGTATTCAACTTTCAAATTTCTACGAATGTATACTAATACATATGGGTTTTCTAAATTTACCTACCATCCTATAACTTTAATGGATTCACTTATTAATAGTTACAATCACTCAGGTGGATCTCTATGAGTTCGAGGCCAGTTTGGTATACAGAGCAGGTTCCAGGACAGCCAGGGCTACACAGAGCAACCCTGTCTCAAAAACCAACCAACCGAATAAACACAGTTTCAATCTATCTGCACTTAAACAAATTACTTGTATGTAACTATAGACACCTATCTTTTTCTTTGCCTCTTGTGCTGACCTTTTCATTCTTGTCCCTGAATGTTAACACGGAAAAGCACATTGGCTTTCAAATCACTGCATTCCTCAGACAAATACCATTGGGTAATAATGTTACCTTTTCATTATGCCACTACATTATATATATATATATACATATATATCATATTTTATAATTATTTGATGTATAGTGACATAGATCATAGCCTATAACTTTCCTTTCAATGTGTTTATTCAACTGTCTAGTAATCCTGGCCTTGTTATGACAAGCTAGAAACATTCTTTTCTTAAAAACTTTCTTTTTATTTATTCTTTATGTCTTTCACATCATGCATCTCCATCCCATTCATTTACCCGTTCCTTATATCCACTCTCTGCCCTTGCAACACCCCCCAAATAAAATAAAATAAAATTTAAGAGAAAAGAAGAAGGAGGAGGAGGGAGGAGAGGAGGAGGAGAAGGAAGAGAAGGAAGAGGAGGGGAAGGGGAAGAAGAGGAGGAAGAGGATGGGGAAGAAGAAGAGGAGGAGGATGAAGAGGAAGAAGAAGAAGGAGAAGAAGGAGGAGGAGGAGGAGAAGGAGGAGGAGGAGAAGGAGGAGGAGGAAGAGGAGGAGGAGGAAGAAAAAGAAGAAGAGGAGGAGGAGGAGGAGGAGGAGGAGAAGAAGAACTGAAAAGGGAAAATCAATCTCCTTATGGAAATGGAAGCCGTAGTGTGACAGTGAGTCACTCAGTAAACCCTTTTATCCATATGTCTTTACTTGTAAGTGTTCATTGAAAAGAGTCATTGGTCTGGTTTCTGCTGCACTATCGATGCTGGGCCCTCACTGGGACTCCTCTTGGTTATCCTGTTGTTGCCCTGCGTTATGGAGACCCTGCAGCTTTGGGTCTGCAGGAGTGGTCAGGACCAGTCCCTTCACAAGCTCCAACAGATCACAGATGGGGGTAGGCCAACTTATAACCCTGGTTCTGGGCTTGGGTATTTGCAGGGTTGGTCAGCCCACCAGCTTTTCCTTGTCCTCATCACCAGGGTGAGCTCTCCTGCATTGCGCTGGCTAGTTCTCTGATGAGCAAGAGTTGGGACCAGTTCTCCTGCTTTCACATCCTGAGGGTTGGTTCTCCCACACGTACACCTTCAGGGTCAGTTCTACTGTATTGCCCAGGCCAGGTGCAGGGTCTGCTCCCCTGAGTGCTGCAGCTGATGAGGGGCAGGACAGCTCTCCTGTTCTTATGGCCTCAGGGCCAGATCTCCTACCTTCCTCAGACACTGATGGATGAGCATTTCTCCCCCACCCATGCTGCTACAAGACAGATGGGTAATGGAGATAGTTCTCCTATGCTCACACCTTCGGGCTTGGTTCACCCATACTTCCGCCAATAGGGCTGGCTCTATTGTGCTGCCCAGGTACAGGGCCTGTTCTAGGAACATTCTTATATCCTCCATTTATGAACGAGTTCATACAAGAGCAGTTTCACTTCAACCTTGAATACTGAAAGAATTCTCAAGTCACTTTGGTTTAAAGCATATTTTAGTGATAGATTCTTTTCTTTGTTTAGAATTGCTGTGTTCTTGTTGAATTTATCATGAAATGTTCTCTTCCCTCATATTTCCTTCCTTAAATCTGTGACAAAATGTTTTGTTTGACATTAATGTAGTCACTCAGCTTTTGTTCATTAACATTTGCACACTACATTTTTCCCTTGTTCTTGTAACTTTCTTATTTATATTTAAAGTGTGTCTCTTATCAACAGCATATAGTGTACCTTTTATTATTTAGCTTAACAACTTGTTTTCATTCATGGTATTGAGACCATTTACGTTTAATGTAGTTTCTGATATAGTTGGGTTAAATTTTATGCTGCTGCTATTTGGTTCCATCCATTCCGCATAGCTTCTCTTCATTTAACATTGTACTATAGATGCCCCCAGGTTTCTACATTAATATCATACCCGCTGTTTTTAATGGCTTCATTACAGACCACTGTTCTGATGTTTCAAAACGCACTGAACTATTGGCTAACATTTCATTCTACCAACAGTTTTGCTGTTCCAGACAATGCTGCACTGGGTATCTTGGGTCCATTACTTTCCCTTTTATGTGTTATTTCATTAGGACATCCTTCCAACTGAGAAATTATTGATTAGAGGTAGAAACATATTAATAATTCTTGATAGAATTTGTAACTTTGCCTTCCCCAAAGAGTTGTTCCAATTCAAGAGGTTATCAGCAGTCTGTGGCTCTCCTGGCTTCACTGCAGCTTTACTAGGCTTTTAAGTTCCCTCTTTAATAAAAAAAAAGTTATACAGAAAAAAATTAAACAGGCAACAGAAGTATGATTATTAGTGTCACTGCTGTGTGAAAATAAACAGAAAAAAATGTGTTTATGAGTGAGCTCGTTCCAGCTACGAGCTAGACTAATATTCCAATATTAATATGCTTCTGCTTTGCACACACCTGGCCCTTGGCACTGACTGTTTGTGAGTAACTCAGAGTGCATATCACATAACATGCAAACTGGCATGTTTATGCTATTTGGATCTTATTAACCTATAATACACAGGTAAGACCAGGAGTTATAGAAGCAGATGGAGTACAGGAAGAGGAAGAGATCTTGGAAATATTCATACAATTATGGAAATCGCATGTTTCTAAATTAAATCAGAGCCTTTCATCAATAATATCATGGCCCAGCCATGAGCACCTACATGAGTTGTGTAGGAGCGACAGGAACTCTCCAGCTCATGCTCACGATACAGCGCATGCAAGCAGAAGCTGCCGTGGCTGAGCACAACAGCCCCATGCCACACATCTTCCTAGTTCTGCAGAAGACTGTGCTGGAATTTCCCAGAGGTGAATGAGTTACCTGAGGTCATGCAACCCATAATAAGCAGAGCAGTGACTCAAACTTATGTCTTACTTTGTAAACTTGTGACCTTTCTACTCTAAGGGTTGCTTTCAACAACTCTTATTATGCTCTTTATCTACCACTGAGTTATTAGGAAAAACTAATAAAAAAAAAGGTCATATGGAAGATGAATACTTTCCCAAAGAATTAAGCAAAGAGATTTGTTATGTGATGCATGATCTAAACTGGCATAAAATCCAAGAGGTTCTGTCATTAAAATCACTCCATAAACATAGGAAAAAAAATCTGTTGTGCTGATATTACAGCTCTGTGATTTGGACATGGGAATTTAGAGTTGTTGGAAACAAAAAACAGTAAAAATTCCTAGGTCAGCTTAAAGCCATTGTATAGCACTTACACCATACATTTATCTCTGTGTTAGTGAGTTTCCATTTCTGTGACAAAATACCTGAGGTAAAGAAGCTGCAGGAAGAAAGACTGGTGTTGGTTCATGGTTTCAAAGGTTTGGTCCATGGTTGGCTGGTTCGATTGTTTTTTAAGTCTGTGACTGTGACAAGGCAGGAACATGGCAGAGAGTCTGTGCAAAGCTGCTCATCTCATGGCATCCAGAAAAGTCAGAAAACAACTCCTCTCCCCCTCCCACTCCTTCTCCCCCTCCCTCTCCTTCTTCCTCTCCCTCTCCTCCTCTCCTTCTCCTTCTCCACCTCTCCTCTGTCTCCCCCTCCCCTCCCCTTTCTCTTGCTCCCCCTCCCCCGACTCTCTCCATCTCTAAGATATACCATTCGATAGCACAACCTCTACTGACCCACATCCTCCAACTAGGCTCTACTCCCCAATAGCCCTCTCAGCTAAGAACTCGCCAATGCATTAATCAGTTGATGAAGTTAATACATTTATGACCCAATCGTCTCTCAATAGTGCTCCTGAAACCAAAGTTGTCAACACATGAGCATTCCCTGTAGGGCGACACTTTGTAACCCAACTGTAATAATCAGTGTCCCTCAGGTATTTCAAAGTACTCTAAAAGTTTGTTTTTCTGGAATATAAAACCATGCTGTGGGGCTGGAGAGATGGCTCAGAGGTTAAGAGCCCTGGTTGCTCTTCCAGAGGTCCTGAGTTCAATTCCCAGCAGCCACATGGTGGCTCACAACCATCTGTAATGTGATCTGATGCCCTCTTCTGGCGTGCAGGCAGAACACTGTGTACATAATAAAGAAATAAATCTTAAGAAAAAATAAATAAAACCATGCTGTGAACCCTCAATTAAAAAGGGTAGAGACTGAAATTTGGTTTTAAATTACCAAGGCTATTTCCCATTAAAACAAATCTCAAATTCATTTAATTCATGACAAATATTAGTCAACCTATTATTAAAGGTACAAATAACCCAGCATGTTATTCTAAGAATAAGTAAGTGCCCTAGCATATATTGCAGACAGTACAACATTGTGGATAAAAGTGTTGTGGGCTGGGCAGTGGTGGCACACGCCTTTAATCCCAGCACTCGGGAGGCAGAGCCAGGCGGATCTCTGTGAGTTCGAGGCCAGCCCGGGCTACCAAGTGAGTTCCAGGAAAGGCGCAAAGCTACACAGAGAAACCCTGTCTCGAAAAACCAAAATAAATAAATAAATAAAATAATAAATAAGTAAATAAATAAAAAATAAATAAAATCTGAAAATCACCTTTTAAAAAAAAAGTTTTGTGGCTGGCTTGGTGATTGTGGCATTTCTGTTTTTGAGAACATGCAGTGGACCTTTCTGTATCAAAGGTGCTGGAATGTAAGGGTGAAGGCTCTATGTAGACACCTTCTTTTTCTTTTCTTTTATTCCTCCTTTTTTTTTGAGACAGAGTTTCTCTGTGTATCCCTGACTGTCCTGGAACTCCCTCTGTAGATCAGGCTGGCCTCGAACTTAGAGATCTGTCTGTCTCTGCTTCCCAAGTGCTGCGATTAAAGGTGTGCGCCACCACCACCTGGCGACATCTCCATTTTCAATGAGTTTGAAGGTGTTGTCATCAGCAATTGGGCCTTGCTGTCAGGTTGTGGAGAGCAATTTATAATTTTGGCAACAGCCTGGGTTGTTTATGGAGTCACATGGGGCCCTTTGGCCAACAACATAATTAGATGTAACCCAATCTCACTACTGGAAGCTTCATTTGGTGACAGCAGATATCTAGTTTGGTCTTTGTCTCTCCAATATTTGACCATTTCATTTAGATTACCTCCATATATGTATATATTTTCATAAGTTTCCACTGTATTAGGTTTTCATACTACCCCTCAAATGACCCTTAATATTACCTGTCTCTGCCTGGGTTGCCTCCCACAAATGCTTCTGCCCTCCCTCTCCCCACCTATCCCTCCCATTCCATCTCCCCATCCATATTTATCTATTCTATTGCCCTTTCCTAATGAGATCTGATCCCTCTAGTCCAGTATTCTCTAACCTTCCTAATGCTGTGACAACCCTTTAATACAGTTCCTCATGTTGTGGTAACCCCCAACCATAAAATTATTTTGTTGTAACTTCATAACTGTAATTTTGCTACTATTATGAATTGTAATGTCGATATGTGATACGCAGGATATCTGATATGTGACCCTTATGAAAGGGCCATTTAACCCCCAAAGGGTTGTGACCCACAAGTTGAAAACTGCTGGTCTAGTAGTCCCTTACTCTATAACCTATCCTCTGTGGGTCTAATGGATTGTAGCTTGATTATCATTGAGTTCACAGCTAATATCCTCATATAAGCGAATATATACCATATTTGTCTGAGTCTGGGATACCTCACTCAGGATGATTTTTTTTTCCTAGTTTCATGTATTTGCCTGCAAATTTCATGATGTCATTTTTTTCCTTAGTGGATGAGTGATACTCCATTGTGTGTGTAAATGTATCATATTTTCTTTATCCATTCATTTGCTGAGGGACATCTAGGTTGTTTCTAATTCCTGGGTGTTACGAATACGGCAGTAATGTCTATCACCGAGCAAGTGTCTCTGTGATAAGATGAAGCATCCTTTGGGAAAATGTCCAAGAGTGGTATAGCTGGATCTTGAGGTAGATTGAATTTACCATCTTCCTGAGGGTCCACCACACTGATTTCCATGGTGGCTGAACAAGTTTGCACTCCCATCAGTAATAGAGGAGTGTTCCCTTTGCTCCACATCCTTGCCAGCATGAGCTGTCATTTGTATTTCTGATCTTAGCCATTCTGACATGTGTAAGATGAAGTCTCAAATTGGTTTTGATACATTTCCCCGGTGGCTAAGGATGTTGAACATTTCTTTAAGTGTTTCTCAGCTATTTGAATTTTTCCTCTATTGAGAATTCTCTGTTTAGATCTACACCCAATTTTTAATTGGGTTATTTGTTTTCTTGATATCTAATTTCTTGAGTTCCTTATGTGTTTTGAATATTAGCCCCCTACCAGATGTGTAGTGAAAATCTTTTCCCATTCTGTAGGCTGCCGCTTTGTCCTAATGATGGTGTCCTTTGCTACTCAGAAACTTCTCAGTTTCATGAGTAAGGAACTAGTAACCGATTTGACTTAAGACCCACTCCGCATGATGGAACCCATTCCCAAACTGCTTGGGCAACCAAGAACCTGAGACTAGATAGCCCAGGGATCTAGGATAAAACAAAACAATACTTGTCTAAAAAAAAAAAAAAACACTATAGTGATACAGTGATAATGACTCCTAATGACACTCTGCTATACTCATAGGTCAGTGCCTTATCCAATAGTCATCATCAGAGAAGCTTCTTCCTGTAGCAGATGGGAACAAATACAGAGACCCACAGCCAGACATTACACAGAGAGTGAGAGACCTTGGAACACTCAGCCCCAAATGGGATGTCTCCATCAAATCTCTCCCTTCAGGGCTCAGGGAACCCTGTGAGAGAGGAGGCAGAAAGAGTGTAAGAGCCAGAGGGGATGGAGGACACCAGGAGAACAAGACCCTCTAAATCAACATGAGCAAAGCTCCTATGAACTCACAGAGACTGAGGCAGCATGTACAGGGCCTGCACAGGTCTGCACCAGGTCCTCTGAGTGCATATTATGGCTTCCAGTTTGGTGCTTTTATGGGATTCCTGAGTGTGCAAATGAGTGAGTCTTTCATCTTGTGCCCTCTCTTGGGCTCTTTTACCTCTGTTGGTTTGTCTTTCTCAACTTTAATGTGATAGTTTTTGTTTTATCTTATCATATTTTATTTTCTTATATTAAAAAAGTGAATGAATGAATGAATGAATGAATGAATGAATAAAAACCGAATCAGTAGTGTAAAGGTTAACAACTGAAATATCACTTATTCCTTCTGGGAGAGGGAAAATCAGTTTTATCTAATAGAATGACAATGGGTCATTTATCCAATAGAATGACATCAACCACTCCAGGACAGGCCTCATGTTCAGGATTAGTTCACCAACATATAATAGACTCCAAGGGGTTTTTTTTGTGTGTGTGTGCTTTTGTTAGTTACAAATTGGTGTGTTTTTTTTGGGGGGGGGGGCTGGTGGTTTTATTTTGTTTCTTTAGTTTTATTGTTGTTTTAGGTTTTTTTAGTTTTATTGTTGTTTTAGTTTTTTTGGGGAAAGAACTTACAGCTGAATGGTTAGGGATGGAGAGAGGATCTGGAAGGACTTGGGAGAAGGGAAGAATATGATCAAAATACACTTAAATTTAAGAATGTTTTAAATAATGAAAACATAATTTAAAAAAGAATAAGCCGGGCGTTGGTGGTGCACGCCTTTAATCCCAGCACTCGGGAGGCAGAGCCAGGCGGATCTCTGTGAGTTCGAGGCCAGCCTGGGCTACCAAGTGAGTTCCAGGAAAAGGTGCAAAGCTACACAGAGAAACCCTG
Source organism: Peromyscus nudipes (assembly GCA_902168325.1). Lineage (NCBI taxonomy): Eukaryota > Metazoa > Chordata > Mammalia > Rodentia > Cricetidae > Peromyscus > Peromyscus nudipes. The sequence continues at coordinate 11,224 of CABHPH010131401.1, forward strand.
TCTCGAAAAACCAAAAAAAAAAAAAAAAAAAGAATAAGTAAGTGCAATTGACCCTTTAAGAACCTTTCATGTCTGCAGATAGCCCATCAATTTACATTTTGTTGGTTTAGAAAACAATACATTTATTCATATTTTCAATCACATTCAGTTAATATTATAAACAAATGTGAGCACAGATAAAGGTGGATATCTGTGGGGCATGTCTGTCTCCATTGCTTTCCTTAATATTAACAATTTCTTTAATACCTAAAGAAAATAAATCTGCTTCAAAACATGAAGCATGTTATAAACACTTGAGGTGCCTCTTACAAACGTACAGAAGCAGGTAGATCTTCCCTTTTCCTTCCATCTAATGTTTAATTTCACTTGGCAGGGCAGTAGGAGGGCTTGTGTTTCTCTTTCCTTTTATTATATCAGCTGCCAGCTGCAGTCAACCTGCTTCTACCAACTGCTGCCAGATTTCTCTCTCTCATCCAATAACTCTGTATCTAAAGCGTGTATCCCTAGAATCAAAATGGTGTTTATGTGACTACTGAAACATGGGATGCTCTATTCCTTATTCAGGAGGTGTTTGGCTACCATACCCAGAATCTACGAAGAGCTCTGTGCTTTGTCTCAGCTGTCCTGACTCTTGGGGCCCTTCAGCTGTTGTTCTATTGGAAGCCTGAGTGGTGGGTTTGGACCAGTTGCATCCCATGCCCTTTGCAAGAAGCAGACACAGTTTTGCTGAGGACAACAGTGAGTACTTTTCTGTTATCCATTTCAAATGCCATGATCATCAGAGCAGGACAGATTCTGCAGATTCTCACGTACATGTGGAAGCTATGAAGTTGACATTATAGAATAATGACTACCAGAGCCTGAGAAGGGGAAGGAGAGAGAGAGGGGAAACGATTAGTAGGTACAAGGCTACAGTTGAATAGGGGACTACCTGCTAATATCCCATAGCATCATAGGATACTGTGGCTGGCAGCAAATTTTAAAAATAGCTAGTGGAGAGGGTTTTGAATGTTCCCAGCAAAAAGAAGTGGTAAATTTCTGAAGTGGTAAAGAGGCCAATTACCCTGGTTTCATCATTATATACAGTATAGTATACTTAAAATCCATTACATACCCCATTTCTGTGGGAGTGTTCCTGGGGAGACATGAATAATTGTCTATTCATTAACAACAGACCAAAGAAATGATTTCACCCCAGTTTAGCTAGTGAACCAGTACATTTATTGGAATTGTATTATATATTACACACACACACCCTACTTACAGGATTGTGGGTGACTCACAAGTAGCTGCAACACTGAACAACCCACCCCATTCTTAGAGCTCTTTGCTTTATCTGCAAACAACTAGGCAGGTTGGAAAGTCTTCTCTTTCTGGCAATTGTTAGTGCTTCTACAGCCAATGGGAGGGGCCTCTGGAATCTTCTAAATTTCAGGAACTTCTTCAGACTTGTGAGTTTTGTATATTTCTTGAACCTTAAAGGAGAAAATTTTTTTGTGGGGGAGTGGGGATTTGAGATAGGGTTTCCCTGTGTGGCTTTAGAGCCTCTCCTGGAATTCACTCTATAGACCAGGCTAGCCTCAAACTAAGAGATCCACCTGCCTCTGCTTCCCTAGTGCTGGAATTAAAGGCATGTGCCACCATTGCCTGGCTGGAGAGACTGTTTCAGTTTAGAGGAAATAGCTATAAAAGACCCATAAATACATGCAAATACTTATCTCAGTTAAAGATTTAGATATGACTCTTAAAGAAAAAAAGTACTATGATCTTATTTTCACACATTGCGTCTGTGGTCTAGCAAAGACTAGTCAGTATTCCGGAGGAAAGATCTCATCTGTTCAAACAGTTTAGCTAGGCCAGAACAAGAGGAGCAAAGACTACTTTTACAAGCTTCATGTTATCTCTTGTCCTGCCCAGGAATGCTGCCAATTCCTTCACTTCAGCTTGGGGGAGTCTCTGATGTTTCAGGCTAATGGATGTTGCTCTTTGCCATTGCCTGGGCAGTGGCTGTCATTGTTCCAACTCTCAGAGACCACACAACGTAAGAATGTTCAGTTTTCAAAAATACATGCTTTGGAGTATACTAGATAATTTAAGCTCATAGAAATCATTTCACTGTAGCTGGAGCCTGGTGTGGTGGTGCACACTTGTGGTCCCAGCACTGGGGGAGCTAAGGCAGGCTAGCTAAGAGATTGACACCAGTCTAGAATTTACAGTGAATTCCTGTTTCAAAAGAAATAAACAAATAAAATAATAAAAAGAACTATAATCATCTTGGAAAATTTTTAGACATAACGCTTTCCTGCAAAGGTTTTTTTCCCATGTCCAGTATTTCTCAAACTTCAGTGCCTATCAGAAGCCTCTGGAAGGCTCATTGGAACAGACTGTTGACTCCACTACCTGCGTTTCTGATTCTGCCAAGTCTAGAGAGGACCTAAGAATTTGCATTCTGACTGAGATCTGATATTTTTTTCCTCTGTTTGTTGACTTTTCAAGGATGAATTTCGAAGATACATGAGGAAAAAAGTCTTCTGCCTCCACTTATCCACACTAAAGTTCCCTATAAGCAAGAACCCAGCGGAACCTCTGGTGGCAGACCGCCACTCGGTCATAAACCAAGCTGTAATGAAGCCAGAATTAAAAGTAAGAGATCTTACGTGTGGGATGTTATAGTATATTTGAGGAGACAAAATAGAGTGTGTGTCTGTTGGTTAAAGCTCTGACTATAACATGCTTCGGCTGGAATGATAGCTAGGTTCAAGACCCACATGGGAACACTTGACCAAGTCCCAGTTGACGAGCTTTCCTCTGTGAATGACACCCGCTCCTTTCCACTTGTGGTTGCAGCTACAATGCATCCAAGTGCAGAAAATCAGGTACGTGTGGGATTTCTTGGAGAAGCGGTTTCAGAAAGTTGGGTAAGTACGGCCTTTTTTCGCCACTACCTCGGGACACAGCTGAAGAACACTGGCTCGCTGGTACTGTAAACTGATGTGTGGTTCCTATCCCAACGACGTCCTAGGTTGCTGGAAGACAGTAACTCCTGCTTCGACATCCACCATACATTCGGACTGGGTCTGACCAGTGAAGAGCAAGAGGTCAGGTAGGTTCGTGATGCTTACCGAGAGTAACTCTGCTGACGTGAAGTATCAAACAGACCCTCTGATTGGCATGCTGCTGGCACAATGCTTTGATGCCATTTCCTGGCATCAGAAAGACACTGTAAATTCTCTTCTTAGGCAAACTTATTAAAAAGACACCAAAAGAGCAAAACAAATCAAGTAAAATGCAGCCCTTTCTCTCAGGCTTGTAGAGTAGGCTTTATAGTAATTTTGAGTCATCTCATAAACATTGGCTTCTTAATCCTCCCAAATTGACGGAGAACTGGAAAGACACTGTTCAGATCGCACTTTACTGCAAACAAACAGCTGTGGAGATAAACACTTTACTGTTGTTCACTTGGCTGTGTTATTCAGTGTTGTGTATGTGATACCTAGAATAGCCCTGGGCTCGTGAGAGGCATGAAGGGCTCTAGCAGGCCTGGCCATGGCAAACATGGAGCTGGAAGGTCTTGCCCTTCCCACTTCCCTCTCCCTTGTAAACCACAGATTGTGTCCCTAAAGTTAGCCACCACGCTCTATTTCCTTATTTGGACACTTTCTTATGTCAGACTCATCTTTAAGGTTGATCACAAAGGTCTGGCTATCAAAGTATTGAGGTCCAGCAATTAAACGCCCTCACTGGTTCACCTAATTAATATGCCCAATCAAAATATACCACTGCATCCTAGCCCATTCTAACCCAGACCTCCCCTTTTCCTTCCTCCTCTTAAAAACCACACCTGCAAGGTCATTTGCTGCTGTTTTCTGTCTGAGTTAGAAAGCAGCCACTTTCATTTTTCTTCCCCACTTAATAGAGAATCTCTGTGAAAATAGGCATTTAGGTAATAGTTTGTGCCTAATCCAGGGTCGGAGAGGGAACACCCTGGAGGGTATGGGTCCCTTCCTTACTAAAAGGACCTCAAAGTTGTTGGTACAAGACACCCCAAGATCAAGTTCTCAGCACAAAGATTTGCCCCAGAGAGACAGAGGACAACCTCTTGAGAGAGAGGAGAAATACATGGCACATAAGAAAATGGCTGTTTATAAAGGGAAAGTGGGAAACCTCATGTTAGGATGAGGTGTTTAATTTTGATTGGGCATGTTAATTAGGGAAGCCAAAAGGGGGCTTTTGATTGCTGAGCTTCAATACTTTAATAGTTGGACCTTGGTGGTCAGCCTCAGAGGAGGAAGTGGCCAAATAAGGTAATAGACCTTGGTGGCTAGCTTTGGGAATGTCATCTAGCAGTTCAGCAAGGTAGAGGCGATGGGGGAGGGGCAAGGCCTGCCAGAGCCATGGCTGTCATGCTTGGGCCAGCTAGAGGAGCTCAACAGGTATTTTGCAGAAGAAACAAATAAATGATGGTATCCATTGATTTATTATCTGTGTGTCTCTGATGTGCCAGGTACTTTGCAAGGGACCAGTGATCTAAAGAGAAAGACATAGTCATTGATGGGGGTGGGGTGGGAGTGGATCATGAGGCTAGTGTCTGTAGGCTGCCAGAGATGAGGAGGAAATGCTCACTTAATGTACTAGCCAGGGGGAAAAGTCCCCAGCTTCCCTCAGCTCCTGTTTGAAATGGCCCATCCTGGCGAGCCCCAAAGGAAACAGCTGAGCCCTTCTGATAATCTTAACAATCCCTTTAGTTTCTCAGACACTTTTAGGGACATTATTTGCCAGGCATCACTGTGATCCACCAGAAGCATCAACTGTCAAACTAAGAGGAGACGTCTTGTTTGAATGACTGCTTCTGGGCTCTACTCCCACAGCTCTCAGAGTTCTGTGGGAGCGAGACAGCAGTGCACATGAGACAAAGAACTCTGGAATTCTAGCAAGTGCCTCACGCTACTTCTTCATGACATTTTAAATATTCACTTATTTTGTGTGCATGTGTGTGGTAGCATAAGCACTACAAAGCATGCGTTCGGAAGACACTTTGCAGGAGGGAGTTCTCTGTCCTACCACGTGAGCCGCAGGAATCAAGCTCATGTTAGCAGGCTTGGAAGCAGGAGCCTTTACTCACTGAGCCATCCTGCTCATTTGCCCACCACCAGAACCCTTATACAAAGTCTAAGAATCATGAAGTGTTGGTTTCCGTTTTTCCTTTGTGGAAATACCATGAGAAACGAAGCAGGCAACTGCACCAGACAATGCTGCAAAATGTCTTAGAAATGGTATCATTATATAAGATTTCAGATGAATGTTTAATACGCTGAGATACGAAACTTTTCAAAGTCATTAAAATGAAACTTAGTAACACTTAGCGCGAAATGTTTAGAGGATTGATCTAGAACATTTTAGAGATCTTAATGATAGATGTCGAGACATTCTGCACAAGAAACCATTTCTACAGGAAAGATTTCCCCAGTGGGGTAGCTAGCTCACATTTGTCCTTATTTATCAAATGCCAAGCTTTAATAAACATCATACATAATTAAATTTAAATGTGGTCCACACAATAAAGAACTTGACAATCTAATAAGCAAGACAGAGTACGGTATCCCAAACATGAAGAATCGAGAAATAATCTCATAAGCAGAGGCGTATTTTATCTTGTGGGCATGCCGGAGTGAAGGACAAAGAGAGTCGGTGGATGTGGCACATTTCCACCCCCCCTCACTTTCCTTAGAGTAAGCTGGGGGCCTTTCCAGAGAAATTAAAAGTGACTGATTGATTGGACGGCATGCAAATTCAATAACTGAATCTGAGCTCGCTTGCATTGAAAAACAAGAGCTCACTGCAAGAGAAGCAGCAAGGAGGGCAGGCAAAAATCTGACAGGATGACACGCTATGGCATCTAAACGCACACTTCTCTGTGGGGTTCCTAGCAGCCTGGCAAAGAGCAGATGAAGGATGTTCATAATTCTCACTTCTCAGCAGCAAAAGCTTATCAGACCACCAGGAGAGTTGATTTTACCCAGGAGAAAAAGTGCCAGAAGGCATCAAAAATGTATAAGTAAATGGGCTTAGAAACTGGCTTGCTCCAATCCCCACTTCTCATGAGCGGGACTCAGCTTTGCATCACCATAGCCATCCTGGACAGGTTCACTGACAGCTGAGTGATTCATTTCACAAGAATGGGGTCCTATGCAAACACCACATCTACCTGATCGGCGCTAGTCTTTCTTCCTAGGACAGGGTTAGGGTACTCCTTCACCTTCACCCATCCGGCTCCTGACTCTTTGTTTAGGCTCTGGAAAAGAGAAAAGTAACCGCCTGGCAGGAAACTCCAGACAGTCACCTCACTGGTGACTCAGGAAGAGATAAGAACGTTGACAGCCAGTGTTTGCCATTCTCTAAGTGGGAATATTGATTCCACAGCCAGTTGGTGTCATCAATGTGGCATCACCAAAGAAGTTGGGAGGCACCTCTCCCAGTTGATTCTGTGTTTCTTCAGAGCCAAACTCAATTTTCTTGTCCTACCCTTCCAAGGAAAAGCAGGCATGCTTGCTGGGGACCCCAAAAAGGAATGTGAGGGATGAGCAGCTAAAGAGTTATATTTGACAGCAGTGCAAGCTTCACCTAGCAGAAGCCATTTCATGAAAAGATGGGCAACGGACAGGAAAGAAAGAGGGAAGGCCAATGGAGGAGGGGAGGAGAGAGAAGTTGGAACTACCGTGCGACTTTGCCGTGGTACACTTCAGGTCTTGACGGGAGCGAAACTTGAAAGAGAAATAACAGTTCTCTTATGCCTTTGAAAGTTGCACTCTGAAAGAATGGTGCAATCACACACACTCAGCCTCCTCCTCCTCCTCTTTCTAGAGAGGAGCAAGTAATGGCTTGTTGGAGGATGGGAGAGAAGCCTTAATTCCTCTAGAAGCTAAAAACATAATCTCAATTCCTAACATTCACCTAGGAGTTAGTAGGTTATCTTAAAATACTATTTATATTTCATTTAAAATACAAGTTGACAAAATCAAGTAAATTGAGATCAATGGTCTCTTTTTAATAAGTTGGAATTTTCAGGCCCACAGTTTTGAGAGTGTGTGTCTGTTGGAAGCATAAAACCAAATAAATCCAGTGCTCATCTCAGAGAAAAACCCTGTGGAGACAGCAATGAGTGTAGGTCCTCAGCTTTGCAGGTGAAATGATGGAGATGATGCCTAGATTTCGCTGTACCTTCACCACGACTCCTTATACCCTTTCTGGTCCTTTCCCGTCTGGGCCTTTGTACATGGAATGCTGTTCATATACGGGATGCTCAGGCATGCTCCATCAGCAGAGACTCCTGGGAGCGCCTCACTAGCTCATATTGAGGGCCAAAATCCTGTATGAACTGGCTTTCCCCGACTATATGGAGGCTTGTAATTTAGAAACTGGAGCACATTTCATTAGGAAATGAAAGAAATGGACAGACGACAGATGAGGACCAGGATGAAAACCTAAACAACTGTTATTACACATCATTTAGAGACATGTAGTTTCTTTATATCACTGTTTCATTAACGAGCAGGGAGATTTCTTCCAGGAAACAATCTCTCAAAACATACCCATAGTGTTTTGTAATGGGGAATTTCTAGGACCAACCCATTTATTGTACTATAGAATTATATCCAAATCCCAGGCTCAGGGTATCATAACCTGTGCATCTTAGACTGCCCTCCCTTTGTAAAGCAGGAATTTCAAGGGAGTGAGTAACTGGCCAGCAGACTTTTCTTTTTCTATAGAAATGAGTCACAGTGGAATCTTCTGCTTGGCCTTGACTCCTTGGAAAACTGTAGGAATTTCTCCTGCCAGAGATGCTGAGTGGAAAGTGGGCAAAACTGAGTGCTGCTGTGAAGTTTGAGAAGTGTACCAGTGACTGTAGCTCATCCCTACTTCCTTGATAAGGACCCCGACTCCAGTCTACAGGGCTCCAGGGTCTCACACAAGCTCTCTAGCAATTCTTTTTGAGAGATATATTGATGTATTCATTTGAATCAGTAAAGGAAAAAAAACCAAGCTAATTGAAAGGGGGAATGGATTATCTCTCAAAGGAAAATACTCCTAACCATTCACGCTTGGCATTTCAGAATTATACATTCCACAAGATCTGAATATCTCAGAACTGGAGGAAATCCCTTGTGAACCCAGAAGCATAAACCACAGAGAGCATGAAATTCCCTTCCAGAGTTCTCAGCTGTGGACTTGGTCAAGATCCATCCTCTGAGAAGGGGCTGTCTGTCTTCACAGCAGCCTCTTCCCTAATGGATAGTGACGGATGTTAGGCAAACCTACTTAGCTGTGTTTGGCCTACACTGTTTGGTGAGGCCACACAGAATGATCTCAGCCTTTCTTCTCTGCCACCTCATCAGGTCTTTAGTGGTGGAACAGAACTTTGACCTTTCCCTATGTGACTTGGCGTCAAGTCTAATCTTTCTTCTGGTTGCTCCACCATTGGTCAACATTCATGAGAATTTTCTGTGGCTAGCTCTGAGATTGATATGAGTACACAGTCTCTGAACATCCTAGAATTTCTCTTGGCAAAGGACAGTAGACCTGACAAAGCGGTGAAGAATAGGCTGGCTGGGATTTTATAACAACCCAGATGAGCCCCAAAGCATCAATCAGAGGCAAGGCTTGATCCTCACCATCCCATCCTTCCTTTCTCCAGGACTGGAGCTTCCCTCAATGGCAATTTCAGGAACGAGTTCACCAGACAGAGAGACCAAGGGTGTCGGACCCTCAGCTGCATTTTCAATTGGGTTTCTGTAGTCTCAGTATATCTTTAGCTGTACATTGGGGTTTTGAACCCTGTCCAGGGAGAAAGTACTCTAGACATGGGTCCCCATGATTTTCATTAACTCCAACATTTTTGGGAACATACTCTATGTCTAGCTCCAGATTCTAGGAAAAACCAGACCTGAAAATCTCTCCTTCTGCCTTTAAAAACAGTTGAAGGGATTTGAGGAGGAAAACATGTAAATATAAGTTTTAATTTAATGAGGTAAGTGATGTTACTTTAAAAAAAACGTGTTGCTGAAGGAGAGAAAAAAAAAGTATTTAACTGTATCAGACAGTCACACTTCAAAGACAGCTGCCATTAATCTGGGATTTGCCATGTCCTAGGCACACTTGTGACAACTGCTTTATATATTTATCCTACTAAGATATTGATCACAGTTTTATTAGGCATAGTTTATCAAGTTCATGTTTTCAGATGAGGGAACCAAGGTTTTCCTCCCACCTCCAATTTGGCTATCCATTACTTTAAATAGATGATTCTTGACTGTGTTGTATGCGTTAGGCTCCATTTTAGCTCTGTGGGATTTACTAACGTCCTGCAAAAGGTTACATTATAATGGCGGAAACAGCCAGTTAACACATTGGAAAAATAAAGTATGGGCTGTGGAGGTATCTCAGTTGATAAAGCGCTTGCCTCAGAGGCATGAGGACTGGGGTGTGATCTCCAGAATCCATGTGAAAGGAGCAAACATGGCGGTGCTTATTTGTAATCCCAGTGCTGGGAGGTGTTAGAGGCGTGAACTGAGGATTACTAGCCAGCCAGCTTAGCCCACATGGTGTGTTCCATGAGAGACCTTGTCTGGAAAAACAAGTGGACAGCCTCCGAGGAAGGACAGTAAAAGCTTTCCTATGGCTTCCCCATACACAAGTGGACGTGGACATGCACTGGCCCACACATGTACACATGAACACACATACATACAAATAAGGTCTATGTTTGGACAATCATAAGGTAGGTTAAGGAAATTAAGGAAAATTAGGTAGGGTTCTCCCCTGCCCCCCAGTGCTAAGGAGCAAACCCCAGGTCTTGCACATGCTAAGCAAATGCTCTACCATGACGCCATACCCACTGGCCCAGGGGAGGGACTGTTTTAAATAGGATTGTTATGGAAGGCCTCAAGAAGGAATTACTTTTTAGAGACTTGTATGGAACAAGGCAGTGAGCCATGCAAAGATGTGAGGAAACTTATCTAGGAAGAAGGAGTAACAAGGGCTGAAGTTTGCTGAGTGTGGAGCTGGGTGTGCTCACTCTCACAGTTCCAAGCCACTTGGCTTGGTTGCCAGGTTTGGCCTTTAAAAGGTTGAGTAGCATTTACAAAGGGAAGACTGTGGGGTGAACATACTATGTGGGAGATGAGAAGTGAGGTGGGGAGAGGTAGACGGTCCAAGCCTTGGGTCCTGAGAGGTTCTGACAATTGGCCAATAACTGATTATTGTCACAGACTCAACATGGCTTGAGTTCAAGTCTTTTGAGGTTCCAGAATGAGATCTAGGGTTCGTGAATTCACACAGCAGTGTGGCTCCTCTTCCTCTCTGCCTCTTCATCCCCTGAGCCTCAGCGTCCCCCCACATTACAGAATTAGAAGACCTTAATGTAAGTCATCTCTGTCCATGGCAATGAATAACTAAAGTTGGTGTAACATGCTTTGAAAGTCAAGTCAACTTGAGCTCAGTCAGTTCTGAGTTACACAATAGCAATACCAAAGGCCCCCCATGCAGGCTTTCCCTGTTGATAGTTGTAGAAGGGGAGTTGTGAAACGATGTCATGGAGGCCATGATTGGGAGTAGCCTTCTTTGCTGGCTCTAAGAACTTGGGA
>CABHPH010131402.1:2214-18093 GCA_902168325.1 Peromyscus nudipes
TTCTGTCTCTCTGACCTTCCAGTGTTCACCACAATACCTGGCCTCAGGTTTGATTTTATTAATAAGAACTTTTAAGACTCATGCTACAGTTCTGAGTATGTTAATAATCATAAAACACTGCTGATGTAACTTGCTTGTACATGACACTAAACAAGAAGTTCTTGGTACATTAAATAAAAGATGCATTTTTGAATTATCTGATGATTTAAAAACACCTTTTCAGCCAAGTAGTGTTGGCGCATGCCTTTTATCCCAGCTCTCAGGAGGCAGAGGGAGATGGATTTCTGTGAGTTCCAGGACAGGCTCTCTCAAAACCCTTTCTTGAAAAACCAATAGATAGATAGATAGATAGATAAGTAGATAGATGATAGATAGATAGATAGATGATAGATAGATAGATAGATAGATAGATAGATAGATAGATGGATAGATATGCATGTACCTCCTTCTAACTCCTCTAGTACCCCAACCACATCTCCCTTCCAACTTAATGTCCTCTCCTATTATTATTAACCTGTTGAAGTCCAATTAGTCTTAACCATATTCACATAGGTATTTGGACAGCCTCTTGTAAGCATATATTAAAATGCCAAATCTGAGGTCAGTTCTGATCTAGGCAGTGCAAACATTGCACAGGGCAATTTATAGTGAAACAATTGATACAAGTAAATTATAGACAGAGGTTTAAATGGTAGATGATAATCAGAAAACTCACATATTATATAACTAAAATAGATTAAAAAAAACCCTAACTGTAATTACCTTTCTTTTCCAGCACTTAAAGTGTTTCTTGAACCCACTAGTAGCAGAAAATCTGATTCTAGGTCAAATCCAGAAATAGATGGTCTGTGACATCTGATTACCCCTCCTTCCCATTTCTGTCTTTGAGGATAGAAGTTGGAGGTGGTTGTAAACTATTCAGGGTCTGTTAGCATTTGGATCACTGTTGAGAGGCTGGTATTCTGATTGAGGCTTAATTTCTGTGTCAGTCAAAAAATATGGACATATCTGTTTCCTAGCATTGGTCACTCAGTTAAATTACTTACTCAATTAATTTGCATACCTAAAAATGATTAGCACTTGGTAAGTGATATGCAGGACCTTGACAACTCTCTTCCATTTTTCTAGTGCAATGTAATTACCCTAATATCCTTGTCAACATATTTTTGGAGTAGATGTATGATGCATGAGATTCTTTATAGTCTCTAGTCACTCAGTTTGCAGAGATCTAAAAACCCCAATGTCACCCTCTTTGTATGTGAGTCTGCCTCTGAGGATGCCCTTGTGCTCACAACCTAATTAAGGCCTAGAGCCATTTCTATGCAATTATTCCCTACGCTTCCACATTGGCTGTCCTTCCCTGACCACAGATATTAGAGAATTCAGAAAGAAGTTCTTTGTCTTTTGAGATTTTGCTAAGACATACATAAAGATTACATCTTTGTATTATGCTGTATAATGTTTCTAATAAAGTTTTTGACACTACCAGAAGGCAAGGTACAGCCCCTCAACTTTGGTTTGCATCCACCATGAACCGCGTTGCTATTTACTGATATTTCTGGTTCCTTTTCTCACTGATTCTATTTCTAAGGAGATTCTGATTGGTGATCAGAGGAGGGTACAGGGTCCTGGGGGGAACAGAATCATTTCTCACGTACACTCTTCCAAATATCTGGTTTGTACAGCTGTTCTATGCTCTGAATCATCCTGAAGTTCTTGCTGATACTGGAAATATATATGTTTGAATTGATAAGTATTTTCACCACTAACTGTTATTGATAGCAGATAAAAGTTTGGCTTAAAGTGAAAGAAATTCCAGTCATTTAGTTTTTTTTCTTCTATCCTAGGTTATATATTTACCCTAAAGCAAAGAGCACATAGGGAATATGAGTAATGAGAAGGTTTAAAAAACAACCAAAACAATAAACCAAAGTTTGCTTTCTTACCCAAATAAAACCCCATGACATTTATTTCTTATTATGTCATACAAGTTAAAATAAGTTCATACAATCCTAGGCACACATACAAAGGATATGAAAATAGACACTCTAGTAAATATTCTATGTGGATGTTCATAGAAGCACTCTTCACATTTATGAACTGGCTGAGATTTAACAGATTAATTAATAGAGACATATGAATACATATATGCATATGTATGTGTGTTCACAGACACATATATAAAGAACTATTTATTATTCATCTATGAATATAAAATATCCATATATGCTACATTATGGTTGAATCTTGATTTTAAGTTAAAATGCTAAGGACTGTGGCCAAATATTAACAATCCAGAAGAGACAAGGCAAATGTTCAGTTGTCAGGAAGGGGGAGGGGCAGGGATGAGGACTGAATCTTACAAGGTATGAACGTGTTTTTGAACTAGAGGACAGATGAATTAACGGCATTATGTAAACAGTTATTACCACTGAGTTAACTGTACACTGTAAAGTTGCTAAAATAGAAAAAGTGTTTTATTTATTTTATCATAATAAAAACAAATACACATTTCTCTGGCAACTTTTAGGTAACTCCTAAATATCACATATGAAGTTGAGAACACCACCTCTCTCCCAGAATCTTGTTTTCAGAATGCTTCATTTACCCTTCCTCTGTCTTTAAACTGTTCTTCTGAAACATGACAGGTGTCTTTCTCCAGGTGTGTGCCCACCTTGGACAGGGAGCTGGACTTTTCTCCTCAGAAATCTAGGAACTAATCAGCAATCCGCTGAGGAAAAGTGGTAGAATATATTGTTCATCCCAGTAACCTGTGTCTTGCCTCTCTACCTTCTTACAGTGTAAAGTTGGCCATGCTCCAGAATATAGGACATGGGAGTTCACCATCCATAGGACTTCATGTAACATTGAACATGAACATAAGACCTTCATATTTGAATGGTATCTGTTGCTACATTAAAAGCTTAAAAAAAAAAAACCACTGCATGGACCGACATAAAACAAATGACTTGTCATAAAGAGCATCCTGCATGTGTTTCTTGAGCCTTGGGTAGAAGTTCAAAAACAGCATGGACATAGTGTCAGCTGCAGAGGAGTACATATTGTCTTGCAAAGAATCCAGAATAAGAAAATGTTTTGTATTTTATTAGGAAAAACATAATCAAGGTAAAATTGCAAAACAGATGTGAGGTAGAACAGATATAAAATATTAAGAAGAATTTAAAAATAATAATATGCTTGAGGAAGCCTCTTACTGGTTAGTCACATTAGTGAAATAACATTACAAAGGAAGAATTCAACTTCTGGGTTTCTGTGAATGGTTCAAGTCAGAAAAAACAGCATCCTGGGGTGAGAGAAAGAGCAGTGGGCTGAAAAACACAGCAGACGCCATGACTTAGAATAGGAAATATAATGAGGAGGATGTGGGTGTCAGACAGGGCCTTGCTTGAAATTCGCTTGCGATCCTGACACTCTTAAGTCTGGGATGGGTCAAGAATGTGAATAACTAGTCATTTCTCAGGGCTCCAATAATGAGGGACCAGAAGGTCCCTGTGAGACCCCACTCTGGGACTTAGTAGGTTTTGAGGAGGACTTGAGGGTTGTTTATTAGTGACATGGAGAGTTGCAGGGACTTTAACACAAGAAACTTAAAAATCATGAGGATGATTGCAACTGCCTTGAGAATTGAGGACAAAGGTGGAAGTGGGCTGTGTTTGTAAATTCCAAAATGATCGCTCAGAAGAGAAATACCAGGAGTCTGGTGTATGAGAAAGAGAGAGACAGACAAAGACAGATGAAGAGAAGCAGAGAGACACAGAAAGACAGAGAGAGAGGCACACCAAGCTGAAGACTTTTTCTGGAACTTCTGGTGAATCCTTAGAAAGAGACTGTGCACATCTTTAAGATGACCTTTTCTGTCCCACCCACCTGCCATCCTTAGGGCTGAGTTTAGACACTTCTTTTGTATTTCTTGCAATGTGAAACTGAGAAGAAGAAGAAAATATTGAAGGCACCTTCTTCTGTTATTACTCATAGATGGCCTTATAAAAATTTTCCTCTTCATGCTGCCCCTCCCAATATTATTCCATGTTTCTTTAAAAACATTAAAAAATGCTAATTTCAATGTTTGTAGGATTTAAAGATGCTGCCTAAATATCATTATCTGCTAACTTTAAAAAATAATTGCTCAATTTTAGTGTTTATGCAAGAAAAGAAAGACATTCAAATGGCCATTTAATACTTTTATCTTTTATTAAATAAATTATATTCAGCTGGAACATTTAGAAGGTCACTGAAGTTAAGAGTTGCTGTTTCCCATAGGATTTAAACCATTGGAGTTTGGGGCAATATTTATCACCAGGAACAAGAATTTTACTGAAGAGGAATAAACACATTTACAATGTGTCTAAATAATGTCTGAGGCCAATTTTCATTTGCATGCTAGTGACCCCTTCCACTCTTTCTTACAACTTTCCCTTCAACTGCATGATGTTTATTGGTTCATTATTTGTAAAATAGTAAAACCTCAGCTTTAAAAAAAAAAGTGCATTGTGTCTTTAATTTAAAAACCGCCTAAGGGCCCTATGGGGTATATTAAATCTGTCTCTTTGCCATATATCTTGATGTACATTTTACTTGAAACCAGGTGTTTTGTATATTGAACTTTTTAACACTGCAGGGAGGTAAGTATTCACAGCTGGAGTTTTATGCTTCGCACATTTTCATGTTTGAGAACAAGAAGGAACCCCTAGGAAAATCCCCTCCAGCCTGAAGAGAGGCCAAACAAAGCTGCTTCTGTATCTAGTGGCAGGACACAGATATGATGAAGTCACTGATAGCAGCCCTGAATGCAAAAGAGATGCCAGGGAAACCAAGAGGAAAAGTTTCATGGAATCCAGAGGCACAGGTTCTCAGATCAATCACGAAGGAGGAGGTTGTCACTGCGGAGAGCCACTAAAAGGCAGCATCAAAGGCTTAGGGAGAGGGAGACAGAAGCTTTTGTCACACAGGCTTTTGTCTTCTCAACCAACTTTGGAAGACAGCTCCCTTCCACTGAAAGGGCGAGTTAATCTATTTCCAGTGAACATTGTCCCTCTGTGTGTAGTTAGATTAAAGAAAAATAACTAGGTTGGCATGATCCAAAAAAAGGAGTGATTTTCCTGTGGGGTATATTTGTATGTACTGAATTTTTTTTGCATATGTTCTTGTGTGAAGGAGAGTAAAGAGGTGCCTCACCCTACAAAACAAATGTACAGAGCCCACTGCTTCTCAGCTTCAACAGTGAACTTGGTGTTTGCAGATCAAGACACGGCAGGGTTGATTAAAATTCAAAACATTGCATTAATAACCCAGTTTCTTCTGGATCCAGTTTCTTCTCTGAAGTCCTTTTAACAGTCCTACAACATAAAAGTGTTTTTACCACTGTTTGGTTTGCCTTCTCAGAGAAATTTGTCATGGTGTTACAGGGGGATTTCTTTCTTTGTGGTGGGTGGGAAGAGGTTGAGGGGTTCTTGGCTAGGGGTGAGGGAAGATTAGAGAGAGGCAGGCAAGGCCACAAAGTCTTTATTACTTCTTAGGATGAAATTCTAATGCTGCCATCCCCCAACAAAATTCATTTTAGCTCAGGTGGCCATAGATCTTTGGAGACTCCGCAAACGCATCTGTCACTGTGTATGCAATACCATGTTGCTTATTTAAGATGATCATCCTTGAAGAGCTAGCAGGCACACTGTAAACTGTCATCTTTGTCTCTAGACAAGTGAATAGCACTCACTTTGTCCTAAGACCTCAAAAACCACACTCTTGCTTAGAGGTCAGTCTAGGGATGTACAGAGTGTCTGGGTATTAGATTCTGTGAGGTTCCTACAGTAAGCATGATAAGGTTTCGTGCCAAGGGGGGGGATAATGATCATTTAAAATTGAAAGACTAATCCACCGAGATTACCAAGCAAAGAGAGAACAAGCCTTAATGTCACCAGTAGGTAAAAAGGCAAGACTAACCTGCGTAGGATGGAGGACAGAAGACTGAAAATTTGGAGAATATCAAATTTAAACCTAAGCCTACAGGGCTTTGCTAATAACTCTCTGAAAATACTTTTTAAAATACTTTTACACCACAAAATCACTTGGATTGTTCACCAGTTCGTGTTGGGAGCTGGGGATGTTGTTACAAAATAAAAGAAACAAAAATTCTTCACTTTCCTATTTTTTTTTTAATTAGGGCACAATACTCCTTCATAGATAGGACAGATGGCCTGGCTAGGATTCTGAGCAAGTAAGTTGGGGGTTACACGCAGGACTCAGTAGATGATGCAGACGGGTCAGTGGCCCAACTAGAAGGACATGGTTAGTACGGTTATGACATAGAAACTTATCAGCTGCATCAAACACTGACACTGAAGGTGACTGGGAGTCTTTCTTAGCCATGTGTCTTTTTCTTTTTTTATACATATGTATGCATGTATACATTTAGACCCATAAATATATATATATATTTATGCATATATATGATTCTGTGCAGTTTTATATGTATTTTTATCTCATATTTGTGGTAATTATTTGAGTCTATTTTTATTAACATCTCTCTAGAGACCAAATTATTTAGGTCAGAAATGAAAGAACTAATTTTTCATAGTTAGAATAGACCTAGCAATTTAAAGCCATAATTTCTACTAATTCCACATGAACCAGAAGGGGAAATTCAAGAATTTATGAGATCTTGAAAAATTCAAGAATGTTTTTCAGTTCTTAACTTTCTTTCCAATTAAGATACACTAATTTAACTGTGGAAATGGAAATATGATGTATATAGACCAAAATAAATGAGCAAAATTGTTCCTAAAACTTATTATTAAACATTTCAAATATTACTAAAAATTTCAAACAAACAAATGTAGTGATTACTGAGTGATCAGCCCTTGGGTATATGCCAATGATTTCACAATAAAGATGAACTTCTCATCTTTATAGATCATGTTGACTGAATCCCACTTCAAAAATAATCTTGACAGCTTAACTCTCTTTTGTCTTTTGCATTTTTTTCTGTTGTCATGGATATTTGCATTAAAGAACTCAGAAATTATAGTTTTGGTTTATGGTATATTTTTAAACAACTGTAAAAAATGTTTTTTGGCTACAGACTGTAGCCAGTGAATATGTAGGAACCAAAGGAACAAAATAAAATGAGACCAGATCTACTTTACAAGGATCTCAAAGACCAGTGGGTAAATCCTAGATAGACTGGACCCATCCGTGAGCTTGTGACATCCCTACTATGAAAAGGACATCTAACAAGGAAGCATGCTGCACAGAAATTTCTTACAAAGTATTTGATTTTGCCTTATTATAGAAAAAGGTGATTAGTATCAATAACTGTCTGGAGACAGAAATCACATCATAATGTTCATGATGCATTACTCAAACCATTTTTAATCATCAACTGCATAATGGGGCTTTGTTATCAACAATGTTTAGAAATCCACTTTAGATGCTTTTCTAATGGACAAAAGTGCAATCCCCTTGCTTCTAGACCAACTCTTTTTTTTAAATACAGGAGAAAGAAAACAGATAAGAGATATATAGGTTTCACGCATACTGTGCTACAGAAGTAAAGTTACCATTTATAAGGATATTTAATGAATCTTGCATGAACTGTTATCTAAATAATGGGTGCTTCAAGTAACAGCACTTAGTGGAAATTGAGCTTGCTGTCCTCCGCCACTCTGGCCCCACATTAGTTTTTCTTTTCTGTATACATTTTAGAGTCAAAGCTTTTCCAGGGAATTATCTAAACAACAGGAAGAGATATTACATGGAGTGCCAATTTTCTGATCTTTGAGGTGACATTAAAGATACAGATGGGACCTAGGTACTAAAGGGCACTGGGCCTGAACGTGGCATATGTAGAAGGTGCCAACCCCTGGAGTGAGCAAGGGCAAGCGTGCTGTGGTACAGGGTACAGCGGTAGATTATTTTAAGATGCACATTGTTACCTCTAGGTTGATAAGGCTGCTGACTCCAACTCTTCACCAACTAGTAAAGCTCAGGTTAAGTCTTGCTCCTGAGATGCGTGCTGTACCATCACTGGCGGTTCATTTTGCTCTGACAACATCCCGGACAGTCTCTTCCACTGAGCACTGGACAGAGGTGAGAGGACAACTCGAGATCTTAGTTCATCGAGGCAGGTCTAGGATTGTCACTAGCACTGGATCAGGGCCACTTACTTTTGTCATCACTGTGACAAGCTGGTAAAAGCAAATCAAGGGAGAAGACCCACTTTTGCTCATGCTTTCAGAAAGTACAGCACCTCAGAGCAGAGAAAGCACGGCAGAGTTTGTGGAAGAACAGGCTTGAGCCTGGGCTTCCTCTCATCACTGAATAGGAAGCAGCGACTCAGGTGTCTTAATTAGGTTTTATTCCATGGCTGTGATAAAACAACATGACCAAACAGAACGTGGGGAGGAAAGGGATTATCCTGGCTGATCCCAGCCCAACATGAATGGAAGTCAGAGCAGGAACTCAAGGTAGGAATCTGGAGGCAGGAACTGAAAAACATGCCGTGGAAGAATTATGTCACTGACCTGCTCTTCAAAGCATGTTCATCCTAATTTCTTATGCACTCCAGGACCACCTGTCCTTGGCTGGCACCACCCAGAATGGAACAGGGTCCTCTCACATTAGTCCATAATTAAGTAAAATGCCCCACAGGCTTCCCCACAGGCCAATCTGGTGGGAGAATTTTCTCAGCTGAGGTTCTCCTCTCAAACGACTCTAGCATATGTAAAGATGACATAAAATTATCCAGCATATCTAGTGTAAACCACATCAAGACATGATCCTTAATTCCTGCCTGAGAGACTTTTGTCCTCCAACTGTGACTCACTTTCTAAAGATAACCTTCCAAAAGAGCACCATTATCAGGGGACAAAGTAGGGGGTGTTTCACCCATAAACAATAACAGGCAGTGTCCAAGCAAGAGTGACTTCTAAGATGAATGCCTTTGGGGACTCAGCTTTAGACAGCTGAATTGCATCATCCATTCTCAAGTACTTTGTGCTAAGGTGGTGATATGTGTTCACTTGGGGAACACATCATTATGTCAGCACAGACTTGGAGAAAAACAAAACAAAATGTGTTTTCTTTCCACTCTTCTTGCCCTGTTAGCATGCAAGATTCTCCATGCTGGAAATCTAGATTAAAACCTTCATTTTCACTTGTGAGAAGTTGTCAAAACTGGAGGTTAATATGGGAAAGTGGGTATGATGATTTGTCTTAAAATTTATATCCATAGATGATAACTGTTTATTGTTCATATTACCTGAAGGTCCCTTTGGTATCTCAATATATCATAAAAAATTTGCTATTTGAACATGCTGGGTAAGTTTCAAAAATTAAATAGTTTTAGTTATATATCTATTATATTAAAATAATTTACTTAATACAGAGAAGAAATTTCAACAAATTTAGAAAATTAAACTATACAAAATTAACCCTTTACTAATAAAAAATGTCTAGGCAGAAGTCAAGGCAGATTTTATTAATAGTAATCATAATTTTGTTTTATTCCAAATATTTATATTTCCAGATTTTGTTTTAGTATCCTTTACAAAATTAAACATTCTAATACAATGTATTTTGAGTATTTCTCTTGTTCTGCCAGCCCTGCTTTACTTACAAACAAGTGAGAAAAGAGGTGTTTGAAAAGCTGTCTATCATGTTTGGGTATTTGTATTTTGTATTTGTTTCTTAATAGATAAACCATCAGGAAGGCATACACACAACACAATCTGTAACCTATTACTTGACCACTCTGTAAAGAGAGTTAAGTCTTGTCAATCAAGTATTTAATCCAGCATAAAGTGAGCTGTTTTGTCAGCAATCAAAAGAAAATCCTTGGATCCTCACAGAAGGGAATTCCAAACTAAACAAGATACAGCATGAATCAGAAGCCCTGGATTTTGAGGTCAAAAATGAGGATAATCTGTACAAAAGGCATCTACCATTGCTGAAAAATCCACCTTATCGAACTCACTACATACAGGTCTTACCAGTCACCCCAGGCAAGCAGGTAATTTTGCTGACCTGATGTATTTGTTGAACTCTTTCTCTATAGTCGGATTCTGATAGATTACCAAACACTAAGCCTATGAAAATTATCTGAAAATGAATGATTGATTTGGAAAGCTTGATACTTATATAGTTCCTAGACATACATACATACATACACACACACACACACACACACACACACACACACACATATATCTAAACTTATTTTTACTTATGTGCCACATTAAATGTCTGTATATGTCTGTACAAAAATACACTTTGATGGTCATCCTCACTATTTCAGTAAGTAGGAACTAATGTTTTGGCCATAATTCCTAATCCTTTGCTGTGGTTTTCATCATATGTTGTGAGTCTTGAGTTTCCTCTGCCCACTTCATATCCCCTCTGAAGAGTTTTTAATTCATTGAGAATTTCTGACAATGCCAAGCTTACTGAGTTCATTGGAATTTAAGATTTCCATTTTTGAATAAGGCCTGTATCACCTCTGGTGAAATCATTACAAATGAATGCCAATAATATCCAAGAAGACAGAATCTTAATATAAACCAAATGGCATCCCTTGGGGGAGAAAAAAGAGCTTACCAAGGGCTTAGATGTACATGTGTTCACAATGATGATTACCCAGCATGGGGATCTCAGAACAAGGCTGCTTGTTTACAGTGGATGTAATGAGGTTTCTGTGCTAGAGTTCAACTCTTTTTAGAATGCTGAACAAAGAAAGGGTGCATTGGAAGAGCTCTTCAACTTACACCATAAATTGGACTTGCTGCCAAAATCAGGAGGAATCTAAGGCCTTGACTGGGGTAAGTGGTTCTTAGCAGAGTTCATGACAAAATAATGAAAGCCGGGGATGTTTTACAAAGAACATATGCTATGCCCTGCGCTCCTTTTATACTCACAGAGGCCCACATTTGTTTTTAGCCCTGTGTATGCAAACACACCTAATGACTAGGAAAGTTGCAACACTTTGTACATTGTTTGATAAAGTATTTGCCTCTTAAAATGGAGTTATGGTATCATCAGCTAAATGTACTTAAAGCAGCAAGATGAAAAATATTACCTATGAAGTGGGATAAAATGTCACAGAAATGATAAACTTCTAGAAATAAGCATAAATATGTTCTCATTTCATCATTTAAACATCTTTGAGGGGGGAATCTGTGGTTGGTATGTGGAATGAATAAAAAATTTCTTAATAAAGAATAAATAAATTTATAAAAAAAAAGAAAATTCAAATACAGAATCAAAACTACGGCAGACACTCGATGACTGTGGAAGGAAATGCATTGTGTGTTGAGTGACAGTTATACAATTAATATATACATGTAAATTATAAATCAGATAATTGAGGGAGGGAAATTTATGCTTATCTTGAAGTGACTAATAGTACTGGAAAATGTGTTGTTACATTTAGTTGGTTTATAAATAGATAATTGTTTCCTTTTTTCCAAAGCAAAAAGTGGCAAAGAAGCCCAAATCAATGCCCCACAGAGATGGATTTTTCATTATATTAAAGCATCTAAATTAGAACCTCGTAAGTGCCACATGTGGTCAACAGTCTCTGGCTGGTCTTCACTCCCACATCTGCTGGGGTCAAATCTTCTGTGTTGATTTTCTGCTAAGTAACAAAACATAAAAAATGACAGAGGGTAGAAAAGTTGAGACTCGTGTAATGATTTGACTGTGATGCTCAGAATTTTTGCAGATAGTGTTTCTAAAATCTCTCTTACTTGCTGGCTTGGAGAAAGCAAGTAGACATGTTCTAGACTCAATTTGATAAATTTCTATAATGGCATGATAGGAGCTGAAGGAGGCCTTCAGTTAAAAATCAGCAAAAAAAAAATGCTGCAGGCTTGGAAAGGTAAGACTGTGAATTTATCCACCATCTCAGTGGGCCGAGAGGACCCTTCTTCTTTGGTCAAGTAACAGACAAGACCATAGTCCTAGGCAGCATTTGACTGAAGAGAGATTAACTACACTGGCCCAACATGTTCTCTCTACAGACATGGGGAACTGATCAAGGTCTATTTCTTTTGGTTCCTAAGTTTATGGTAACATTTTCATGTCACAGTTGCAAAGCTGACACATATGGAATGATTTGAAATGGTTCTTTTTCTGTCGTTAAAAGTTTTATTTTCGCCGGGCGGTGGTGGCGCATGCCTTTAATCCCAGCACTCGGGAGGCAGAGCCAGGTGGATCTCTGTGAGTTCGAGGCCAGCCTGGTCTCCAAAGTGAGTTCCAGGAAAGGCGCAAAGCTACACAGAGAAACCCTGTCTCGAAAACAACAACAACAACAAAAAAAGTTTTATTTTCTTAGAAGCATTTTTTGAGACACGGACAACACTATGTATAGGTGCATACATGGCAGAGCAGATACGTGAAAGCCAGAGGACAACTTGCAGGAGTCAGCTCTCTCCTTCCACCATGCTATCCTGTATATCACACTCAGGTCACGAGGCTTGGTGCAAATGCATGTAAATACTGAGCAGTCTTTGGATCCTACTTAGTAACTTTTAATGCACCACTTTGTTGTTGCTGTTTTCATGCAATGCTCTTTGTCAATTTTATTATTAATATATATCCTCCTGGTTCCCTAATCAAGTAATCATTCCTATATCAGGGAGCTTTTACTTTGCATGTTATTCAAAGAATGCATCAGCTCAGTGTTATATTTAGTGAATTCAATATTATTTAATAGTTGCATACAGTGTTAAAGTCTAAATCTATTCTTTGGATATAGCAGACATTTTTTCTTGCAACTTTTCCTGTAGAATTATTTTCTGCCATTCTGTGATTCAGACTTGGATGCTTCTGTGTGTGTGGTTTTAACCAAGTGTATGAGGGTTTACTTGGACACACTGTACTCAGTTTCACTGGTCTGCATATATGCCTTCAAGCAGACATTACACTGCTTAGCTGTGAAGCATTCCAGAAAGTCTTGAGGTCAGAAAATGAGTATGGCAGCTCTTTCTCTTCTTCAAGGTTGGTTTAGCCTTTTGAAGTTTCGGGAAATTCCATATGTATCTTAGAATGAGACTTTTAATTTCTACAAACCACCTTATCATCATTTTTCACTCGGGTAGGTTAAATATGAAGATTTCTTTGAGTAATATTGACATTAATGATATTATATCTTCAAATACATATATATGGGATATGCGACAGTTACCTGTTTTTGTTTATTGGTTTAAAAGAACCATATACCAACATCCTAAAACTAGAATAATGCCTTATATAATTATATTTGTTTAATATAAAATGTTATATTTAAATTGTATTTCATAGTAATAAATATTTAAATACCGGAAACAATGACCTATTGTATTTTTTTTTCAGATTCCACTTAAAATAAAGTTGATTTCTGGTCAAAATACTTTGCATGATATCTGGGCTTATTATTAAGATCATGTTTACCAAATTTATAATCATCACTTGTCCATAAGTGACTCATTATGTATAAGGAGTCAAATAGGTACTTAGTACATGGAATTCTAAACCAAGCTTTCAATCAGGAAGCAGTGATACCCAGTGATGTTTCTGCATTGGTAATGCTACCACATGATGATTACTCATAGAACTAGTCTTGTTTGATTTTTGTGTGTATGTACCTGTGTGTCTAAATATTGTGGTAGCTGCAGCTTAACTTTGAAAAGCTGAAAGTCTGGTATATATCTTAAATCAAGTATTGAATCTAGTAATGCATACACATGGATGTGTACCACATATGTCTGTAGATATATGATTATGTATCAATATACATAATGCAATATATTTGCATATGACTCCATATATTATTTGCTCATAAACATGGGCAAAGTTATTTATTTAGACAAAAGTAAAAATAAGTAAATTGAATTATTCTTAATTTCAAAAATTAGACTAAATGAAATCCTGTTAATATACAAAATATGTCTATAGTAATATATTTAAGCCTCATTTTTAAAAAATGATATATTCACAACTAAAACTGAAAAACAAAAAAAAATTATAAAAATTTTAGATTTGATAGGCATTTATTCAAATAGTTGAGTATCTTTCTTGGTATAGAGATGCAACTGTTTTGTGTGTATGTTTATGCATCCCAAATTCAAAATTCTCTTTTTCATTGAGCACACTTTCAGATTTTCTTTTACAATCTCTGTAACATTCCTTGTCCCAAATATGTTTGTTCAAGTTATATTTTAAGATGATCACTATTATTTTCAGAGACTAGGTTTTAGGAAACTCAGAGAACATTTCATAGCACTTAAAAAACAAAATTGGAATCATGATATATATATATATATCTATATATAGATATATATATAGATAGATGATAGAAATAGATATAGATATAGATATAGATAGATAGACAGATAGATATAGATAGATATAGATATAGATATATAGATATATGTGTTTGTGTGTGTATACAGCTGCCAACATAACAGAATAATAAGCTTGGTGCCCAGCAGTTTCTCCTGTTTTCGTGTACTGCCAGCCACAGTGACGAGCAAGTCTTGATGGAGCAGTGTGGCTTTCCAGAGCTGGGTCACTGCAGCTCTGTTCTCTGCTTCACTGATGGAGCTCAGGACAGCAGATGTTGACCAAGCTTTTGCATTTGTCTAGAAATATGGAGAATGAAGGTATAACACTGCTGCGTTCTAAACCCAGCTTTGTACTCTGTTGAGTATGTTGCTAAATCTTGATTTTTAGCATCAATATATTGATTAGATTCTCATTGTTGGCAGATGTTCAGAGCATCACAACAATGAAATCCAATTCCTATATAAGGAGACCCAGTATTAATATGGACAACTATTTCAGACAGATCTAGTTTATATTTTAGATCACACCAGCATGTAAGCTTCCCATTGTAACTTGATACTGAGTTTAAGAGAGATATAAAATTACCCATGTTCATTTTAGTTTTCCAAATTAACAAAAAAAAAATTAAGGACTTCAACTAAGGAGTAGAAGACATTTCTTTTGTACAGCCATCTTTAATATATTAAAGGAACAGTACCAGATGGCTATTTAGTGAACACACAGGCAACAGAAGTGCTTTGTATAAATAGAATAAACAATGAAAAATCAGGGAGAAAGTGCATGATTATCAGAGGATAACAGAGAATCCTATTGTGGCAAGAGAATGGTCTAAGAAAGGTGACTTTAAAAGTCACGACATGTTTACTTTTGCATCTGCCTGGAACCCTGAACACCTGACAGAAGTTAGAGAAGATGGTTGTTTTTATGATACAGGTTCTTTTTTTTCCAATTATATAAAATAAAGTTATGAGAATAGCAGGAGAAATACAGAAAATAAAGAAATACACCGCCCCCCCCCGCGTGTGTGTGTGTGTGTGTGTGTGTGTGTGTGTGTGTGTGTGTGTGCATGAGAGAGAGAGAGAGAGTAAGAAGGGTCATGAACTTGAGAGGATGTGCATGAACACTGGATGAGCTGGCAGTGGGAAAGAATGAAAATTATATAAATACCATACTGTTGTGTGACACTCTAAAAATAATTAAAAGTTTGTCATGAAAATACATATAATTAACATTTGGCTATAGACTCTTCCACCCTGTTTGTTCTATTTTATAAACACATAAATGACCTGAACAACACTATACAGATCAGTAGAGATTCTCTTTTGTGAGCCACCTTCGCTTTGGTTCACTGTCTGCAGCTTCTATCTGATTTGCCTCTGTGACTGCTCTCTCTCCTGAACACAGAGGGACTGTGGATACAGGTCTCCTTACCTGCAATGACTTCTTCATTCCACTCAGGCAGAAAACAGAGGGCATTCTTCACGCCTCACCTCTGCCCATTGTCTCATAAACACTTGTAGCAGGAGTCTTAAAAGTTCTTAT
>CABHPH010131403.1:9184-28437 GCA_902168325.1 Peromyscus nudipes
CTTTACATGCTGCTTGTCCTGGCAGCAGCTGGCAGTGTCTCCTTCCACCTTCCTGCTCTATTCTCCTCTCTGTTAGTCCCGCCTATACTTCCTGTCTAGCCACTGGCCAATCAGTGTTTTATTTATTGACCAATCAGAGCAACACATTTGCCATACAGAACATCCCACAGCAGAGATCCGCCTGACTCTGCCTCCTGAGTACTGGGATTAAAGGCGCGTGCCACCCCCTCCTGGCAACACAACTAGTTTTGAGTAAAAATGACCAATAGTGTTTACTTCTGTTTGAAGTGATATAATATACGTAATTCATTTTCTGCTGCTTCAGACTGAAACTGTAAGTGACGTAGAACTGCAGGTTCATTTGTTTGTTTTTGTCCTGTAAAGGCACTGGTAAAGAAAGTACATGCTGATTATTCCTTGGCCTCCTTTTTTAACATTAGGTGTGAGAAGGTCGGGCCAAATAAACCTGAGAAATAGGCCGTATGGTGGCACACGCCTTTAGTCCCTAGCACTTAGAAGGCAAAGGCAGGCAGGGCTACACAGAGAAACCCTGTCTTGAAAAAACAAAACAAAAACCAGAAATGCTTTATTTGTGTGTGTGTGTGTGTGTGTGTGTGTGTGTGTGTGTGTGTGTGTTTTGTTTGCATGTATATCTGTGCATCATATGTGGGCCTGGTGCTTAGGAGGCCAGAAGAGAGCATCAGATCCTTGCTAACTGGAGTTACCGATGGTTATTTTACCACCATTTTGGGTGCTGAGAATCAAACCCAAGTCCTAAGGAAGAGCAGCCAGTGCTTTTAACTGCTGAGCCATCTCTTCAGCCCTGAGAAATGCTTTAAAAGAAAGACTGTTGGACTGGGATCAGGGACTCAGACCATGATGTGGTCCTACGTCACTTAGTAACCTAGACAGAGACCACGGAATGTTCCGAGAGTTGAGCTAACATCCTGTTGTACTTTGAATTAGATCTGGAGATCTTTTTAGGAAATACAGTTCTAGATAATGTGGCTGGTAAGCTACAGTGAATATACATGTGGTCATTTCAAAGTCAACCATTATCATTAAATATTAGGCGTCTAGACAGCCGTTTAGTGAATTAGAATTAAAAATACGGTAAAAGTAGAAGAAATGACAACTGGAAAAAAACCTTGAAAATACAATTTGAACCCAAAACATTTTCTTACACTCTTTAAGAATTTAGGTAGCTTTCTATAGCATCAGACACACAACTGAAGGGGGACAGCAGGTAGTATGTTGGTAAGGTTCTTCTGCTTCCTGAATGTGAGCAATGCTTGGTGTGAATCTGCATTGCACTCCTTGATGTTAAGGCTTCTACTTTTGCCCACAGTGGTATAGGTGTGTGCAGCCACTCAGTAAATGCTTCTAGTTTTTTTGAGGCAGGGTATCATGTTGCTTAAACTGGTCTTAAATACTTTGTCATCAAGGATGACCTTGAACTCCTTCTGCCTCAGTGCCTTGAATGCTGGGTTTACAGGCATGGGCATTTGTGCCAAGCTTAATAAGTTGGATCTTTTTTAAATACTTCCTTTTGGAAAAAAAATTTCTAGATTTATTTTATTTTTTTATGTGTATAAGTATGCCACATGCTTGCCTGATACTTGTGGAGGTCAGAAGAGCGTGTTGGATCCCCTGGAACTGAAGTCATGGATGGTTGTGATCCATCTCGTAGGTGTCAAAAGTTCAGATCCTCTGCAAGAGCAAAAGTGCTCCTAGCCACTGAGCCATCTCTCCAGAACCCTCTGCTTTTCTTTCCTTTTCGCTTTCTCTGTAAAGTGAGTGCTGACGTGGGAGAATCGTATTTTGAGCAATAGGGTTTTTTGGTGGATTTTGTTATTTTTGGGGTGCT
Organism: Peromyscus nudipes; assembly: GCA_902168325.1. Taxonomy (NCBI): domain Eukaryota; kingdom Metazoa; phylum Chordata; class Mammalia; order Rodentia; family Cricetidae; genus Peromyscus; species Peromyscus nudipes. The sequence goes on from CABHPH010131403.1 coordinate 11,052, forward strand.
GGGAGTCAAATAGTTGTTTTTATAATTACGCAGTTGTGCTAGTAGTTCTTAGTACATTTTTAATGAGGGCTTGAATCCAGTTGGGATAATTGTTTGTATTTATTTATTCAATGGATCTGGTCTTAAAGGAATTAAGTGGAAATTGACCTGGACCAGCAGGTGGTTCTTCAGTGACAGGTCCCAGAGAGGAAGAGCCAAGGGATCAGAAAACAAGATAGGAAAGCTGAGGTCCAAAGATCTCACACATGCTGTGTCTTATGCCAAACAAGTTTATTAAGAAATACAGACAGCATCTTACACAGTTTGCACGGGGAAAATGGGACAGAGTCCCCAGAAATGGATTATATATCATGGATATGTAATCACGAATTATATTTGTTAATTGGTAACGTGGTAGTAGGGATTAAGTGTATAGCCAAATAAGCCACAATTAATAGAAAAAGTGAAGAGTTTCATCTAACAGGCTTTGGTTTTTGGATGCTTGAAGGTTTCTTTCTTTCTTTTCTTTTTTTTTCTCCTAACCACAGGAACCACAGTCTCTCTTGAAACAACTAATAATCTTTTGGATTTATTGTGTTACTATGGTGACCAAGAGCCCCCAGCTGACTGTCCTTTTCAACAACCTGAACGTGCAGAAAACTTGGTAAAAAAAAAAAAGAAAGAAAGAAAGAAAAGAAAAAGAAATAGCTTGGCTTTTTGTTGGTTTCTAAAATGATCCTTTCTCAAAGTGGGCAGGGTTCTTTGTGTGCCAGGTGTCATAGAAGTGAGGGGTCTGCTGAGATGCACAACAGCCTCCAGTAAGCAGTGATGAAGGGAGACACCTAGGAACATTGTTTCCTGGTCATTTTTAGTCAGTGTGTGTTAGTTACACAAAAGGATGTGTTTCGTTATGACGTTTTCATACTTGTATATCATATATTTTAATAATCCTCTCTCCCACTTACCCTCCCCTTCCACTTTGTTCACAGAAAAGACAAGCAACATCTGTGTTTCTGGATCTCTGTATGATCTCTAATTCCATCCATTTTCCGACAAATGACATTTTGATCTTTATGACTGAATAAAACTTCAGTATGTTTATGGGCCACACATTTTTTGGTGAGGTGAACCTAGGTCCCTGCACATGCTAGATAAGTGCTGAATCATAGAACCGTATCTCCAGAGTCTCCCCCCTCCCCGTTGTTTGTTTGTTTGTTTTTTGAGATAAGGATCTTGCTAAATTGCTTGGACTGACTTTAAATTCATATTCTGCCTGCCTATGCCTCCTAAGTAGCCAAGTTGTAGGCTTCCACCACTAGGCCTAGCTACACATAGCTGGGCGTGGTGGCACACACCTTTAATCCCAGCAGAGAGACAGAGGCAGAAGGATCTCTTGAGTTTGATGCCAGCCTGGTCTACATGGTTAGTGAGGATAGCCAGAGCTACATAGTGGAACCCTGTCTCAAAAAAACCAAAACAAAACAAAATCTACTGGGCATATAGGCTGATGTCATTTCAGCTATTGTAAATGGGGCAATAATAAATATAAGTGTGCAGCTATCTGTACAATATGTAGCTTTTCAGGTATGTACATGTGCCATGGAGTGGCATAGCTGGATTGGATGCTGTTTGAGGAACCTTCATGCTGATTTCCATAGCAGATCCACTAGTTTATGTTTCTACCAGCCCTGAGTGTTTAAGGATTCTTTTTATCCTACATCCTCACCAACATTTGTTTGTTACTAGGGTGGGGTAGAATCTCAGTATAGTTTTGATTTGTGTTTTCTTAATTAACTTTATTCTGCTTAGCAATATTTTGTCTTCATGTACTACATACTCAGGCAAAGTGTTGGCCAGAAATGTTTGAGCCAGCCTTCTGTCACTATGGTGACAGCCTGTTGTATAATGATCAAGGATCATTGATCAATGGTTATCCATTGCTCAGAAGTTGTAGATATAGGGCTAGTGAGACAGTTCAGCAGGTAAAGGTGCTGATTATGCAGGCCTCAGAATCCCGAGTTTGATACCTGGAACCCATATAAAAGTGGGACAAGAGAACCAACTCCTCAGAGTTGTCCTGTGATCTCCATGTGTGTGCTGTAGCATGTGCAGGTCCATACTGAACCCACAGTGAATTTTTAAGATTTACACAGTTGTTATATGTATTTGGAGAATGAATTTCATGTTTAGACCATATCCCTTTTTGGATAAGGGGTTCAATCTTTGTTATTTTTATAAAAACATTTTTTTTCACTTGCAGATGGTAAAAATATTTTAAGAGTGTTTCTGAGTAATGGTATTAAGGTCTGTTTCTGTTCTTTGTCCACTAATTGTGGGTTATTTCCCTACATAGTAACTAGTGTTGTAAAATGCTCAGGCAGTGAGTAAGTCATGGCCTTGCAGAGCATCTTTTGATCCCTGCCACACTGGCCCTCTGTTCCCAGCCTTGCTCCTGAAATAGCTGGCTGCCTACAGAACTAACCCTTGCTTCTGCAAATGCCTATCAGCCCTTTGTGTCTGCCTCATCCCAGACACTTGGAGTTAGTCTCTTAAAGGTCCTCAGCTCGTATTAGTCATTAATGTCAGTTTCTCTGGCTGTCACCTCATTTGTGCAGTGTTTTTCTGAGTCAAACCAGTTGTGGCTTCTGTAGGAGCAGGTTACACTTTTTGTTTTCCACTTTTTAGCCCTAGGCAGATCGCTTTTGTCCTATCTCCGGTGATCTCTTGTTTAAGAACTGGCTGCTTTCCTTGGGGTTTGCTGATTTTCACACTGAAGGAATTCACTGTGGGTGTGAACATTTTTGGGGGTTTTTCTTTGCCTTTTGCTGATGTGTTATTTCCTTTAGTTTTCTGAATTTCCTTGGCTTTTCTGATTTTTTAAGTAGTCTGCTACCAAATATTGTCTTATCTTTTATTTCATCCATTCTAGGAAGAGGACACAGAGGAAAATAACCAAACATTCAAGATGAAGACTATTCCTTGGAAGTATGTTCCACATGAGAACCTTGTATAATGGGGATTTTACAGCACATGAAAAATACTTCACATTGTCCTCTGGAGTTGCAGTTCTGTAGGGTTCTAAAAAAATTTTTTTCCCTTCATACATTCTATAATCTGTCTTTATATTTTAGACCTTTTGTGTGTGGGGCAGGGGCAGGGTTTCTATAGTTTTTGGCTGTCCTGGAGCTCACTGTGTAGAAAACGCTAGCCTTAAACTCACAGAGATCCTCATGCCTCCTGAGTGCTAGGAATAAAAGTGTGTGCCATTACACCTGGCTTCTTAATTATTGTTATATTCAAGGTTCCACCTTTGTAGCCCAGGCTAACCTCAATCACAGACCATTTCTGCCTCTACTCCTAGGGCCTAGTATAAGAAGTGTGCAACATCACTTCTAGCTTAGACTATTTTTTTATAAGAATGTCCACTCCTGTCATACGAAAGTCCATTTAGGGTTTGACCTGCTTGTCCTTTTTGTGTGTTTTCCTCTGTCTTAGTTCACCACTGCTACCTTGAGATGTAGGTCCCTGATTCTGAAAGAGTTCATGTATTTTTGTTTACTGAAAATAGTTTGAAAAAAAGTGAATAACATTTATGGTTGAACATTTAATTGAGGAGTTCATAAAAATAAGTATTCTGTGTGGATATAGAGAAGAAGGGCTACCATTAATAACGGAAATTGAGATCTAGAGAGATGGCTCAGTAGCTAAGAGCATCTCCTGTCTAAGACAGCTGGAGTTTTGTTCCCAGACCCTGTAGTTCCAGCTCTGGGAGGTCCGGTCTTCATGGGCTCCGACACACGTGACACACATTGAAACATGGCACGTGCTCACGTCCTAGTTCTCTCTGTTTCTATAGTATTCGGGTGTTCAGTATGCAGGAAGACGTATCATTTTCTTTCCCTCTAGTTAGTAAAGGAGCAAAATTGTTCGTGCTAGAGTCATGGTTTCCTTGGTGAATTCTATATCAGGAGTTAAGAAGCAGGGTAGGGAACAGAGGAAAGCCTCCACTGTGTGTCTTGTGTGCAAAGTGTTTTGTTTTTACCCGGGGTCCCTGAGCTATGGATGTCCAGACAACTTCAGATCTTTGACCCTACATTTTTGAGATGATAACCCTGTCACATTCTCTGGGTTGTATAATGCTTATGCAGAAAATGGTGGCAATTGCTACTAGTTTTCCCAATGCCTCAGGTTCATGTTTATCTGTTGTTTCTAGAGCACAAAACAATGCTGAGAGAATCTTTGGTCTAATGCCAGAGAAGAATGCACGCTCCTACTGCACAATGATCCAAGGGATGGTGAAGGTACCGTCTTTTGTGAAATGCCTGGGGTCAGGAGTGTACGCATAATGTGATATTTGGCGGGTGGGTTCGATTCTAAGCAGGATGTTTGTTTGCTTCATACACATCTATACACAACATAAAACAGGTCTACGTAGACGGGTCTCAGTGTGTAACCCTGGCTGGCTGGGTTCTTCTGTAGACAAAGCTTAAATACACAGCAGTTTGTGTGCCTCTACCTAGTATTAAAGGCGCTCTAATACTTAGCAAAAACTATTATTATTATTATTATTTTTTTTTTTTCTTTTTTAGACAGGCTCTCTGAAATTGCCCAGTCTGGCCTCGAACTCAGCAATTCTTCCCACCCTAGTCTCCAGAGTAATTGGGATCATGGGCATATCCTACAGCACTTAGCATGATCATTTTATGTAGTGTCTTTGTGAGCCTATGCTCTGTAACCTGTTAAATGAGGTCCTATTTACGACTTTGTATCAGCTCTCCAAAATCTTTGAGCTTTGCAGCATTTCAGATTTTGGATTAGGGATGAAAAACCTTTATTAAGGTTTTGTGAGATTTTTTTCCTTTATTCATGTGTTTTCCTTTATTCATGCATCTTTCTGACTCCAAGTGTATAGGAGTGTTTGTGTGAACACATACACTCTCTCATTGTAATGGGTAGTGGAGGGTGTTGGATGCCTTGGACCAGTTAGTACAGGCATTTGTGAGCCCCCTGACATAGGTGTGGGATTGAGAACTCCAGTCCCTCAGGCTGAGTCACCTCCCTCTTGAAGGTCAGAGGCTTGGAAGCTTTCCCGTGTGTCTCAGAGTTGTGTCCTGAGTTGTCTCCCCTCGCCCTCCTGTTTCTACCCGTTAGATGTGACATGCTCTTGCCTTACCCTCAGTTGGTGACAACTGGAAATGTCTCTAAGCATTGCCAGTGCTCCCTGGCAGAAACGAGCTTCCTGAGAATTGGAGCCCCTGTTTTTTATGTTCACCTTCCTGGTTGTGAAGATGTTGACGATGTTGCTTTTTCCTCTCCAGCACCGAGCTTATGCACAGGCATTGAACTTGTACACCGAGTTATTGAATAACAGACTTCGTGGTGAGTTGGAGGACTCCCCTCTACCTGTGTCTTCCTCTAACCTACCTAATGTTGTGACCCTTTAATACAGTTCCTCATGGTGTGGTGACCCCCAACCATAAAATGACTTGGTTGCCACTTGATAACTAATTTTGCTACTGTTATGAATCATAATGTAAGCATTTGATGTGCGGGATGTCTGCTGTGCCACCCCCAAAGGAGTCAGTCCCTGCAGGCTGAGAACCACTACTTTAACGAAATCAGTGAGACCCTTGGGTTTGTCTCAGTCATTTGCCCACAGTTGTTGTTGGGGGGAGTGGTTTAGTTTTTTTGACTTTTGTTGCCACACTCGTGATTAAAATGGGACTAGAGATCTAGTTCTATGTCCATTTTCTCTCCACCTCAGCTGTTTTGTTAAGGTCCTTTTCTTTTACAGCTGATGTATATACCTTCAATGCATTGATTGAAGCTAAAGTGTTCACACCCAATGAGAAATTTGAGGAAAAATGGAATAGTATACTGGTAAGGAAAGCCCTTTGTTGTCTTGTAGCCACCTCTGACTAAGAAACACTAATGCAGCATTTCAGTGGTGGTCCCTGCTCTCAGCGAATAACTGCTCAGTGCCCTGCCCTTGCTTAAGAAGCCTCTCTAACTTGGGGTAGGGACACTGATTCATCAGTGACTACATAGCTAGATTCAGGAAGAGGTGGGGCACGTTATGTGTAATTGGTCTTGTTCCTTAGGAAAGTAACATACCTGTTAATAGAGTTCTAGCCAGGGAACTGAAATTTAAATCACTGGGGAGATTTTTTTGTTTTTGTTTTTGTTTTTGTTTTTGTTTTTGTTTTTGTTTTTCGAGACAGGGTTTCTCTGTGTAGCTTTGCGCCTTTCCTGGAACTCACTTGGTAGCCCACCCAGGCTGGCTTCAAACTCACAGAGATCCGCCTGCCTCTGCCTCCCGAGTGCTGGGATTAAAGGCGTGCGCCACCACCGCCCGGCCACTGGGGAGATTTGTCAAAACTTAGAAATAGAATGTGGTTTTATATACCATAGGCGCCTTCTTTTTGTTGTTTTAGAAGACTGCAGATAGATAAATACCTTGATCCATGTGGTGCATGATAGGCTTTGGAGAGACAGAGACACCTTGACCCGTGACAGTATTAGGAGGCTTTCTAGAAGATGAGATCACTGTCAGGCGGTTCTTTGTCAGTGTTTGGTTTGTTGGGTTGCTTTCAGAAAGGGTTTCACTAGCCTGGAACTTTGATATGTTAGCCAGGCAGGCTTTGAACTCATAGAAATCCCTTGCTTCTGAATCTCAAGTGCTGGGATTAAAGATGTGGGCTACCAAACCAGGCTGGTTTTTGTTTGTTTGTTTGTTTGTTTGTTTGTTTTTTTAAGCAGATAGTTATTAAATTAGGGATATAGGTGCTAATTTGTTTCATATGTAGCCACAGAATTAAATTCTCTTAGCAGTTTTGGCAAATGACCTTGGAGTAAAAAAATTTTCCCGTTTTGGATTCATCCAGGATCTGCTGAAACATATGCTTGCACAGAAGGTGAAACCAAACCTGCAGACTTTTAATGCTGTGCTAAAGTATCTCCGGAAGTTTTATGCGCTTGGAAGGTTGCCAGCCTTACAGACCTTACGTGAAATGAAACACCTTGGAATAGGTAAGGGTGCATCCTGGGTCCTCACTGAAGCAGAGGCGAGCTGGCCACTGCTCTCAGCCACAAAAGCAGAGAGTGTCCTTATCTTTACTCTTACTTACTGTTGGGGTTTCCTGGGGGCTTTTGTGATTTCATGTGCAGTTGGTCCTTTGTATCTGTCTCGGCATTGAACCCCAGATAAAAATGTCAGGTAAAAGTAATTGTAAATATGTATATACTTGTTTTTTGGTCATCCCTAAGTAATACAAGAAGTGTTTGCATAGCGTTTATGGCATATCAGATGTTCGCGGCGATCTAGAAATGCTTTGACGTATACATTAGGATGTGTGTGGGCTCTGCAGATACTTCACCATTTTATGTGAGCATCTGAAAAGCTGGGCATCGGGTTCTGGATACCAAGTCATAACTGTCTGCTGTAATAGGAGTGCTTAATCACTTCATATTCTTTACAGTAAATACAATGTTACTTTAACATTTGAGAGACTTTTTCTGTAGCTCTCTTGATTTTAAAGGGAATTAATTGCTTTGTTAGCCAGTTTTAAATTCCAGGACATTTTTCTAGCATAATTGGGTATTCTAACCCAAATTATGTGCTACTGTATTGTAGATACTTCAGTAATTGCTTAAGATTAGTTGGGCATTGATTGACTTCGTGATGCTTTGCTGTTCTCAGTAATGAATCTCGCTTGTATAGATATTATTAACAAAGTGATGTAGTCTTTAGGGTAACGTCACCTTTTCATGAGATGAGCTAAAAATGTCTTCAAAGGACTAGAAATGAGTTTTGCTTAAATGTTAACATTGTGCTTCAGCTTTATTTTAGATAACTTATTTATTTCTTTTTTTTTCCTCTGTCTACCTTGTGATTTGAGAACCCTCGCTTGCAACGTACCATCATATTATTTATCTCTTTTATCAGCGAGGTATGTATAACCTTAAATTATTTTGATTTGTATGAAAATTGACCATCTCTTGTTTATATAATTGTTGCAGTACTTGCTCCTCATATGGATTAAGAATAGAGGCTGTCCGGGCAGTGGTGGCGCACGCCTTTAATGCCAGCACTCTAGAGGCAGAGGCAGGCAGATCTCTGAGTTTGAGGTCAGCCTGGTCTACAGAGCAAGTTCCAAGATAGCCACGGTTACACAGAGAAACCTTGTCTTGAAACACAAACAGAAACAAAAATACACATAAAAATAAAAAAAATTTTAAAATATAGAATTCAGCCCTGCGTGGTATTAGATGCCTGTAATCCTAGTACCAGCATTTAGGAGGCAGAAGCAGAAGAATCAAAGTTGGAGTCCTGCAAGACAGTTACTTCCAAAACAGAAAAAAAAAAAAAGAAGAAAGAAAGGAAGGAAGGAAGGAAGGAAGGAAGGAAGAAAGAAAGAAAGAAAGAAAGAAAGAAAGAAAGAAAGAAAGAAAGAAAATTTACAAATTAGCATTTGCAGTTTGAGCAAAAAGGTTAATATTGAGAGTAGCATCCTTGATTGTGATATAAAATACAAACTGGAAAGGGCTATAAAGAGTACTAACATTTTGAACTATAACAAAGAATTGGCAAGGTGAGTAGTTAGGGGTTCCTTTTGGTCTTTAGAACTGTACTGCTAAGTATAATAGCTTAGTAGTCACATATAGGTAGTTGGAGTATATTAAAAAGAAATGTGGTATTAGGGCTCAGCAACCATATTCTTTTCCGTTGTGGGTTCCAACAATCAAACTGCCATCAGGCTTGGCAGCAGTTGACCTTACGTAACAGCAAGCCCTCTTCCTGTCCCCGAGTTACTCATCCTTCTTCTCCCTTCTCCAGTCCTGTCAGTCTTCCTCACGGGGTCCCTTCTACTTCATGTGTCACATATAAACATACGCATCTGCGTAATCGAGACTTCACATGAACAAGGCATGTAATAGTCGTCTGAGTATGACTTATTTTGTGTAATATGATGACCTCTAATTCTGTTTTCCTGCACATGAGACAAATAGAACTCTATCATGTATTCCAGACCTGGTGGCACTTGTCTATAATCTCAGAACTTGAGAAGTCACAGCAGGCAGATCAGATGTTGAAGGTCATCTCTGAGCCAGCACATGCTGAGTCTCAGAAAAAGGGAGAGAGGGGGCCTAGGAAGATAGGTCAGTTACACAATCTAAAAACTATAGCGTTTTATCCCAGAACACAAGTGTGGTAACGCATCCTTGTAGTCATAGCTGAAATGGGTAGATCCTTTACCTTAGGGCCATCCAACCTAGCCATTTTCCCCTTAAGTTGCTCTTGTCACTGGATGTTATCATTAGCACCAAGACACACCCTGTTACAAAAAGGGAGATGATTCAGTGGATTATGTATTGCAAGCCTTGGGAGCTTAAATTGGATTCCTGAACCATTGTGAAGCCCAACTAGGTAGTGGATGTCTAATCCCAGTGTCCATGGTGAGATGGGAGGAAGAGACCATAGAACTCCCCAGAAGTAGCTCACAGGTGAATACCCAATTCCTGATCTCCATACCTTAGTATTGGGATTAATAAGCATATGCCACATATACTAGGCTACCAATGCCCTTTTCAGAAAGTCCTTGCCTATACCATGGTTTTAAAGTGATGTCCCTGTGGATTTTCTCTACCAGTTTCAGAGTGTTAGGTCTTACATTAGTCTTTGGCACATTTTTAACGATTTTTGTACACAGTGAGATGATTTTTTTTATACATATAGAAATAGAATTTTGAGGGCCACAGAGATGTCTTAAGTTGGTGGTTCTCAACCTTCCTAATGCTGTGACCCTTTAAAACAGTCCCTAATGTGATCCCCAACCATAAAATTATTTTCATCGCTACTTTGTAACTTTAATTTTGCTACTGTTATGAATCATAATGTAAATATCTGATATGCAGGATCATATGTGACCCCTGTGAAAGGGTCGGTTGAGAACCACTGGCTTACGTGGTTAAGAGAACTTGTTGATCTTCCAGAGGGACAAGCCAAGCACCACCTGTAAGTCCAGCTTCTGAGGATCTTGCATTTTCTTCTGGAATCCCAGAATACCTGTACACATATGGCGCACATTCACATACAGCAGTGGTTCTCCAACCTGTGGGTTGCAATCCCTTGGGAGGGAGTCACATATCAGATATCCTGCAAATCATATATTTACAGTGTAATTTACAACAGTAGCAAAATTATAGTTACGAAGAAGCAACTAATATGATTTTATGGTTGTGGGGGTCACCACAACATATGGGAAGGCTGAGAAACGCTGACACACATGAATAAAATATAATTTTAGAAAGAAAGAAACGAGTGTATTCCTTCTGTTTAAAAGGCTGGGTTTCTACAGTCTGTTTCTTGGCTCATTGCTCTCTAAGTTCATTGCTGAGCCCTCCCTTCAGTTCTCCTGACTGTGTGTGTGTTTGTGTGGTGGTGTAGTGTAGGAGGATGGAGTGCTTAGTGCTCACGATGAGCACGGGGAGACTAGGGATATTAAACACACCAGGTGGTCTCCCAAAAGGTGGGGAACAGATGTGGATAATAGCCTCATGACCTGCACTACCTGTATGGTCGGGCCGTACTGGCTCCTCCAGACCTTACCATGTGTCTTGTTCACCTTGAGCTTGCTTTCTTGGTTGACCTGTAGGACCTATCACTATGGAAGACTAAGACTCCCAGTGTCACTTGTACTTTGCAGTCATTTTGATGTAGTCACATCTTAAGCTTTACTGTACACATGGAGTGAGTTACTTATCACCAGGAAACTTTTCCTCATTGTGCTCTGCTTAAATATACCAAAAATAAACTACCTGGTGTCAGGCTCTCAGAGTTTGAGCTAGCACCAACTGCTGAGTTATGTTGAACTCGCTGTTCTGCTGTCCGTGGTGTTTGCAAATACCCCCCAACCCCACCCCACTCCCAATGTACAGTTTTTGCCCTATCAGTGTTTGGTTGCCTTTTTCAAAACCCAATTATTTTGCTGTGTAGCATAGAATGTCTTGAACTTGCTATGTAGCTCAGGTGAACCTGATTGATGATCTTCAGTATTGGGATTAATAAGCATGTATGGCCATGGCTGGCTCATGTGACTTCTAAGAACTGCCCCATCCACTAATCCATTCTGCATTTGGCTTTCTTTCTTGGCTTCCTTAAATCTGATTTTACTTTAAAAAACACAAGTACTACCAAATAATTTGGTTAAGTGTGTTGGTTTGGGATGGGGCCATTGGTATTTGTCCCACTCCAAAGAACTTTGAGCTTCTTAGGAAGGCGGGGCTAAAGGTGAAGTCTAACTGGAACAGAAGGGCAGAGACAATGACTATTACACGTTTTACAAAGACTTGGGCCATGGGCTATAGTGGGTTCTTCAGCAAGGTTTTGGTCCTGCCCAGCTAGGCCAGGTCTTAGGCTAAAGATGGAGGCAGCAGATAGGAGGACTTTATGTAAGGGGGCTGTGAAATTGGTTCTACTTATGGAAGTGGACTCCTGATTAAAACCCATTTGCCTTGGGGCTGGAGAGATGGCTCAGAGGTTACGAGCACCGACTGCTCTTCCAGAGGTCCTGAGTTCAATGCCCAGCACCCACATGGTGGCTCACAACCATCTGTAATGATATCCAGCACCCTCTTCTGTATGCATAATAAATAAATAAATCTTTAAAACAAACAAAAAAAAACATTTGCCTTACTTTTCTGCAGGTAACACTATAAAAGTACCATCCCTCATCATCTATGATATCATGAATGAATTAGAGGGAAAGAAGTTCTCTCCACAGGACCTGGATGATGGTATGTACAGAAACTACTTATGTTATTCCTCTAGCTAATGACAGGTGCTTTGCCTGACTGCCGTTGGAGACCTTGTATTGAGGGCAGTGTTTACTTAGCTAACAATATTTGCATTGAATATTCTGAGAAAGCTAAGATGTCTGTGTCATGTTAATGTTATTGATATGAAAATAATGTTACATCCAAAGCAACCAAACTTGTGAACTTTGGTTTTCAGATAAATTTTTTTCATCAGCCATGAATGTGGTAAGTGCCATTTCCCTGATTATCCCTGCTCTAACGGTTCTTGTCTATCTCCTCATTTTCCTCTAACTGGATGCTTCTGCGTGTCCTTTGACTTTGAACTCTTCTGTTCATGTCTTTGCTTCTGCTGTCCTTCTTTTTATACAATCTATACTTTTAAAATCATATCCTAGCTCTATTCTTTATTGTGTTCTTTTTCATGCCTTTTTTGATAAGCTTTCATTTCAGAATATTATTGGCCCATTAACTTTGTAAAATGATGGAAATAGATTATTATGTTGCTTTTCTTTTTTTTCTTTTCTTTTTTTTTTTTTTTAATTTGGTTTTTCGAGACAGTGTTTCTCTGTGTAGCTTTGGAGCCTGTCCTGAAACTCACTCTGTAGCCCAGGCTGGCCTCAAACTCACAGAGATCCGCCTGCCTCTGCCTCCCAAGTGCTGGGATTAAAGGCGTGCGCCACCACCACCCGGCTATTATGTTGCTTTTCATTTTATCATCATCATAGGAGAAATTTCATATTTTCAGGATGAGTAGAGAACATCCTGTTTGCCAAGGATAATTGTGTGCTAGCTTAGTGTCTGTCTTGTGGAATTTTCCTCTGAGAGCTCATGGTTACTCCAGTGTAGCCCTGTGGTAGTGTATGTCACAGGAGGGGAGGATGTCAAGGCTGGATCTTGAAGCTATTTCATGCTGATTTTGATTGCACAGTGGAATTTCTAACTCAAACTAATTTTGTTTTAAATTTCATAAACCTAGGGTTTATTTTTCCCCGAGTTTCTTGTTACTTTTTTGCTGTCAATCAATAAATTAAATCTATATTGTTAAATATTTATGCATAGAAATATATACCTTTTTTTAGATGGTGTTTCTCTGTGTAACAGCCCTGGCTGTCCTGGAACTTACTTTGTAGACCAGGCTGGCCTCAGACTCACAGAGATTTGCCTGCCTCTGCCTCTTGAGTGCTGGGATTAAAGGCATGCGCCACCGTCGTCTAGCCTAGAAACATACTTTTTCACTATGTGTTGAGTCTCTGTTTATCTTATCTTACAAGAATGTCTGGGTAATACTAGTTGCAAATTTTCAGTGTTCATCTCTCAGAGATTTAGAGCTTGCTTACCGAGTACATCGTCTTTTAAACACGGGGGACAACCGGAAATTGATTGGGGGTGATTTTCAACGTAATTACTATTAGTAAGTATGTTACTTTATGTTTTTAAAGACTGTGTGTGTGTGTGTGTGCGCGCGCGCTTGTCTGTGAGTATATGCACACACCTGTGAGTGCATGGGAAAGCCAGAGGAGGGTACCAGGGGTCCTCTCTCATTCTCTGCCTCGTCCTCTAAGGCAGTCTCTTCCTGAACCTAGGCCTTGTTTCTCAGATAGTCAGGAAGCCCAGTTAAGCATCCTCTCTGCCCTACCTTGGAGTTGGTTACAGGCATTTGCTAGGAATGCCTGGTTTGTTTCCTGGTTTCTGGAATCCAAACTCTAGACCTCAGGATTTTGAGCCATCTCGCTAGCTCTCTCCTTACATTTTAATTACTAGATTCTGCAATGGATTTTTTTTTGTTTTTGTTTTTCCAAGACAGGGTTTCTCTGTGTAGCTTTGGAGCCTATCCTGAAACTTACTCTGTAGACCAGGCTGGCCTCGAACTCCCAAGAGATCCGCCTGCCTCTGCCTCCCGAGTGCTGGATTAAAGGCGTGCGCCACCACCGCCCTGCCAATGGGAGGGTCTTAATGACCGTTTATCTCAGCTCAGTTTTAGGTCACATGCCTGTGAGTTCATAGCACTGAGCACTTGGAGATTAATGCAGTGGGGCTAAGAAGATGGCTCTATGGGTAAAAAAGTACTCGCTATATAAGTGTAAGGTCCTGGGTTCAGGTCCCCATCACCCACTGGTGGAATGTCTGTGACCCCAGCTTGAAGTAAGAAGTAGAAATAGGCAGATCCGAGGAGCTAGATGAACATTGAGGGTGGCCACAACAGGAGCTCCAGGTCCAGTGAGAAGGACAAACAGCTAAGGACATTGAAACACAGCCCCCCCATCCTACATGCATCTGTATAGGCAAGCACATTTGCATACATAACACAAACAAAAAGATGAAAAGGGTGATGCAGTGACCTGTCTATTGTGTATATTTAGAGAATTTATCTTCTGTGTTACATTTTATGCCTTGATGTGTCAGGGTTGTGTCTGTGTCCAGTTCCTTGTTTTCCCCACTGAGTACTTTGAATACAAATATCAGTTGAGATAACTGCATCTAGGATCTGAAAGTAAGTATACTGAGCAGGCAGCCCAAATTGTCCAGCTGAGTACCAACTGGTCTCAGTTGGGAAATTAATTACAGCCAGCACTTCCTTGGTCAAACACTGACCCTTCTAACTTGAAATTATAAATAGTTTTTATTATTGTGTGTATATGCCACAGTATTGGGGGTGCTTATCAAAGAGACAGCCTTGTGGATTAAGTTCTCTCCTGCCTTTCCTTGTGTTCCAGGAATGTAAGTCAGGTTGCCAGGTTTCTGTGAGAAATAAAGTACCTTACCCACTGAACCATCTCACTAATCTGAAATTAGAAACATGAAATAGCTATGCTAATACATGAATAACTACATTGAAACGTCACTAATCATTCCTTACTGTTACTCATACAGACTTGAAACATGCTTTTTCTCTCCACAGTTCGAAGTTTTTCAGTTTGATTTGTTCAATGGAACAAATTGATGTTACCTTGAAGTGGTATAAGGACCTAATACCATCAGTAAGAGGATTTATTACTTCTCTTTTTGTCTTTGTAGAGGAATAGGTGAGCGTCTTTCCTGATGGATGCTTTAAAGTCATGTTTGTATTCTTCTCACTCAGGTGTTCTTACCCCACTCCCAAGCATTGATAGGTCTTCTCCAAGCATTGGATGTGGCCAATAGGCTAGAAATGGTTCCTCAGATTTGGAAAGGTTAGTGTCAGGTTTGTGCCAATTGTATTTTAACTTCAGTTACTGATGTCTTGATTAACCCATTTACATTTTTAGGACTGAAAGTTTTCATTTTTAACTATGTTGACACATTTGTTAAATACCTTCTGGGCCATTGCTCCTGTTACATTGGATGAGTACTCGTGGAAAATAACTTCGTTTTATACAGTTGTTAAATGATAGAATCTAGGAAAAGTCTCTAATTATGTAACTGGTACTAACTCTTGAGTGTCAGTATCCTCCCATAAAGCCTGTGCTCTTCTCTGTCAGCCTGATTCATCAACTTGGTGCAGTAAGAATCGGTAGCAATGCTGATTATGTTGCTAAGTGGTGGACATGAACACGGTCGTGTCTCAGTCTGTTTCATGTGCTTCAGCTATTAGTGCCTGAGAAACGGGTACTGAAATCCAGCTCTGTGTCTTACTCAAGTATAGTGCATGTGCTGTGTTTTATATTGACTGCAAATAGTTCATTGGCATTAAATCTCACTGTAGCTCTGGCAGGCCTGGTATTCACTTTGTAGACCAGGCTGGCCTTGAACTCTCAGATGGTTCACCAGCTGTTTTGCATTTTGATGATCACTGTTACTTTCTTTTGCTTTAAGATAGTAAAGAATATGGCCATACTTTTCGAGGTGCCCTAAAAGAAGAAATCTTGATGCTCATGGCCAGGGATAAACACCCACCAGAGGTAGGGCTGACTTGAAGTTCATGTTCCACCATCATCATTAGATGTGCACTGACCTGTGTATTTGTCCTTTCAAAGGTTGTTTCCCTGATTTTATCCATCCTTTTGTGGGATGTTCAGATGTACAGATCTAGATTTAGGCTAAACATGCATTACCATTAGCAGAATACCAGTCTCAGTGTTAGCCTCATTCCTCTAGTCCAAAGCAGGCAGCAGAAAAATGACAATGAAAGCAGTCATGACAGTGAAGCCAGATTCTTATTCCAGGGGCTAGAGAGCTGGCTCAGTGGAAAAGCACTTGCTGTTCTTGTAGTGGGCCAGGGTTCAGCTGCCAGTACCCACCTCAGGCTGCTCACAGACACCTGCACTCAAGGCATATACTCCCCCGCCACACACATGCGCACACATGATTAAAAATAATAAAACTAGGGCCTGGAAAGGTGTCTCGGTGATTAAGGGCAAAGTACTCTTCTTTCAGAGTACCCTGGTTCAATTCCCAGAACCGAGGTGGAGGCTCACAACTGTCTGTGACTCCCAGTGCCAGCAAATACAGTGCCCTCTTCTGGCCTCTGAAGGCATCAGGCACACATGTGCACATGTAGGTGAAACACACATACACATAAAATAATTATAATTGCTACCTGAAAAGATATGAGATGGCTCAGTGGATAAAGGAGCTATCTCCCAAGTCTGATGACCAAAGTTCGTTCCCTGGAACCTTCATAGAAGAAGGAGAGAACCAACTCGCATAAGTTGTCCTCTGATCTCTACACATAGGCTCTGGCACCCTTATGTGCACATGTATACACAGTCAATCAATAAATTAATACAAAACCTTTTAAGGGAAATTCAGGATTAGATTTCAAACATGTAGTTAATTGCACTGTCCTAAGACAGATCCAGGCTGCTTTTTGCTGTATTTCTTGTTTGCCATGCATGTGATAGTCTCGATTTTAAATTCTTGTCAGACCAGCTAGGCAGTTCTGCTGACTCTTAGAGCCTCTCAGCTTCAGGTGGCATTTGCTGACTGTGCTGCTGATATCAAATCCACGTATGAAAGCCAAGATGCCCGGCAGAGCGCTCTTGATTGGCCAGCCAACCCTCTACAGTATATAGCTGTCCTTTTTTTAAGAGGTGGCAGAACCCAGGAAGCATGGTGAGTATAAGTCCCAATTGTAAATACCAACATCTATTCTTAGAGCTAAAACATTGATGCGGGTTGATAGAGTGTTCTCTAACTCAGCTTAGTGACAGGAACAAACCTCAATATGCAATGGGATTTTGGTAGATGCTTGTAAAAGGAAACTTGGTAAGGCTAGTATGTGTGATGTATTTGAGAAGATGGTATTGTTCAGGTATGGTGGGAATTCTCATTTTATTTCATAACTTACAGTTTTCTGTGTCTTACTGGGCAAGAACTCAGCCTCACTCTTGTGGCCCTATAAATGGCTCTGTGAGCAGTATATGTTTGAAGATGCTCTTGGAATTAAATAGCAGTCACTTATAAGTGCTCCTCTCATTCCCATCCCTAACTTACAGTGTGGACTGGGCACCTTAGATTTCTGACAGCTGACAGGTTTTAAAACGTGGCCTTGACAAAAGCCTATCTTCGGTTTGTGCCACTATTCTGCTGCTGTGTGTTAGTGTTTATAAATGGGGACCTTAGGCACACTCGCTCATTTTTCTTGTATGTTCTCTCCCCCTTTCCCTCTCTC
>CABHPH010131404.1:0-17030 GCA_902168325.1 Peromyscus nudipes
TTTAGCCATTCATTTCTGCCTACTAATATCTCCGAACTACACCTGGTTCGGATGATTTCTGAAGACAGTTCCATGCTGGTCACATCTGCCAGGGAGAACATTTTTTTTTTTTTTGTTTTACATGGAGGGCCAAGGAAAATGGTACAGGAAAGTTGAGATGGTGGTTTGTGCTAATGGCCTCCTTGTGACAGAATGCTCTACCTCCTGGATTTGTTTTCTTCCTTTGCATGCTTTTTTAAACATAAGGAAACACAAAGTCATACATATATGATGCTCAAAATGACCCTGTTAGAGAGATGGGGCAGATAATACTCTTTAGACTTGAGAAAACCAGGGAACAGACAAGAGATTGCAACAAAGTTCTTTTTGTCCCCGCCTGTGGTTGTGTGGATTTCATCAAAGATTATTTGTCGTTGTTCAGAGGTTATGATGGCTATTCTTGCCTGTCAGCTTGTCCACATCTGGAATGAACTGCAGTGCAGAAGTGGAGGGCACACTTGTGATCCGGATCTTGAGGCAGGAAGACAAGATGCCTTCCATCAGGATCTTGAGGTTGGATGACACACACCTCTAATCCAGACCTTGAGGTGGGAAGACACACCCCTTCTGCTGGCAGCTTGTGTAAGGACAGTGGAAGAAGGAAGGGTTTGTTCTTTTCACCTCCTAGCCCTCACCTTGCCAGCACATCCATTCCTTTGCTGGCATTGGAGCCTACTTCTTCAGAATTCCAGAATATACAGAAGACCATTCTCTAAGTTCCGTGATTCTAGAGAACCCTGACTGATACAGAGGTATAGCTCAATTTAAAACCAGGATATTAAATGGAAAAACCAGATTATTCTTTGCTTCTTTGTAGTTTCGACAGGCTCAAACCCGTTATGCAGCTGACCTAGAACTCCTGGCCTTCCTGACTCCCCTATTTCCCAACTACTGGGATTATAGGCATGCACTTCCCTACCGGCATAACATATCTTTATCTTCTTCAGTTTTCTTCTTGTTTGGTGCTGGGATGAACTCAATCTCAAGCCTGCTTAGAAGATGCTGTACTGGTGTATTACAGCCAGGGTCCTTGTCTGTTCCTGCTTTTAGTTTTGGAGATGGTGTCTCAATGTTTAGCTTACGTTGTCCCTTCAGCTCCCTTAAATCCTACCTCAGTCTCCTGAGTTTTTGGAGTACAAACATGTCACCACGCATGGCTAGGCTCCTCTGGTATGACTGAGCTTGTATCCCTACGGTGACAGGATCCATTGGCTCCGCCACAAGCAGGCATTCTGGAGTTAGCCAAGTCCCTCTGCTGGTGCTCGCCTCCACAGCTTAGCCTAAGGGATCCTATGGATAAACCTCTTAACCCTAGTGGCCTCCAGCAACACCGGCTCATTCCCCTCTCACTTTGCCTGTTCGTCTGACGGTTGTGGACCCAGAAGTTAGGTGGTAGGGCTCCCTCCCCGCCTTTGGCATATGCTGCTCTTGTTGTGGAAGGTAATGAAAAACAAACTATGAGAAGAATGCCTTTACAGCTCCCGTTCTGTTGGCCGAAGCAAACCATGGGTCAAGCTGACATCAATGAGACCAGGAACTGTGATTCTTCTAAGCAGATGTCTGTAAGCCACATGGCAGAGGCAAGACCATGGTTACAATTAGGAGTGTCAGTACAGGCTCACTCTCATTTACACTTGGTTGTGGAATAATCTTTTTGTGCACTGTGAAGATGTGTCTTTGCCAAGGCACCTTCTGATTGGTTTAATAAAGAGATGAATGGCCAATAGCTAGGCAGGAGGAGGTATATGTGGGACTCATGGACAGAGAGATGTCTGGGAAAAAGGGAGAGTTGCCAGCTGAACCCAGAGGGAGCAAGACATGCAGGAGGAGAGTTAAAAGCCACGAGTCACAATGCAACATGTAGATGAATAGAAATGGGTTAATTTAAGTTATAAGAGCTACTAGGACAAGCTTAAGCTATAGGCCAAGCTTTCATAATTAATAATAAGTCTCTGTATCATTTTTTTGTAAGATGGTGGCCCAAAGAAAAGACATCGGCCTGAAGAAAAGGCCTGCTACAGCACTTTCTGTCTCAACTTCTTCCTTACTTTGGGGTTTACAAATCAGATTTAGTTAGCAGACCAGTTCAAGGCCTCAACAACATCCAGTGGTGAGGTTTAACTCAGATCTCAGTTTCGTGTGGGAGGAGTGTTCAGTGTTTCTCAAGAACGTTGTCTTTATCATATTGTTAGATGCTGCTCCAAGGTGCCTCCAGTTCCACTGGCATCAGGTGACACATGTGGCTTTTCTGCTGAGGTTAAGTCTGTGCTGTAGCCATCTCCACTGGCTGGAGACACAACCCTGGTTACCTCTGGGTCCCCCTGGAACCCTTAGGGTAAATTAGACACCTACAGACGCAGTTGCATCCCTGGATGCTGACAGGTATTTAGTAGTGATCACAGGGCACTATGGTTGTGGACGGGAGTGTTAAACTCAGACTTGGGGCTCAGCTTGGGACAGCTTTCTCAGAGAAAGCAACAAGACCCAATGGATGAGTGATCAGACAGAGCAAGGCAGACAAAAGAACATGGAAAGCAGAGAAAAGAGCATGAGTAATTGTTGGAGAATATTATTTTAAGGTGTGTTACTTTTGTTTATGTTGCATTTGTTTAACTCTATGAAGCTGTGTTACTGTGCCTGTCTAAAACACCTGATGGTTTAATAAAGAGCTGAATGGCCAATGGCAAGGCAGGAGAAAGGTGGGGATGGCAGGCAGAGAGAAGAAATAGAGGGAGAAATCTGGGAGAAAGAGAAGAAGAGCAAGAGAAGGAAAAGGAGGACATCAGGGGTCAGCCACCCAGCTACACAGCCAGACATGGAGTAAGAAATCATGAAAGGTATACAGAAATAGAGAAAGGTAAAAGCCCAAAGCAAAAGCTAGATGGGATAATTTAAGTAAAGCTGGCTAGCAACAAGCCGAGCTAAGGCCGGACTTTTGTAATTAAGAATAAGTGTCTATGTGTAATTTATTTGGGAGCTGGGTGGTGGGCCCCCTAAAAGAGCCAAGAAACAAACAAGTAATGACAGCACAAGATAGATAGATAGATAGATAGATAGATAGATAGATAGATAGACAGATAGGTTCCCAGAAGGGTTTAAGAGAGGAGGGAATACCTACCTTGAATGTGGGCAGAACCATCCCCTGGGCTGGGGTCCCATACTGAATAGAAAGGGGAAAGTGAGCTGAGCACCAGTGTCCCTTGCTCTCCGCTTCCTGACTGTGGACATGGCATGGCCTGCTGGGCCTTTCCTCCATGACGGATTTTACCTTCAAACCATGAGCCCCACAGGCTCTTAAATCCTTCGTTACAACAATGAGAAAGTACCAGATACAGGTGCAGTGCTAACTGAGCGTCAGGTTTATATAGTTGTAAGTTTTTTTTTTTAAATTAACTTTGTATTTCCAGCTAGAAACTAGAAACACAATGCCTTTTTCATTTGTTTTTTTTTCTATCTAAAACTATTGATGGAATTTACTTTTTAATTCTAATAGTTTAAATTGATCCCCTTTAATATACACTTAACATAATTCTGTTAAATTTACAATTGGATGCCAGTTTGCTTCCATGTGTATCCACACACATGACCACATGTATTTATTTGCCATCTGAACTTGGGAGGGCCCCGATAAAATGCTTGATGAAGGATGCTGGTGGACAACTTTGATCAATAAGAAAGGTCTGTCTCTGGTTTCTGAAAGGTTTTGTTCAGCACGTTCTCTGTCATTCTAGTGGGGATACCATTTTCTTCTTTGCTCTGTTAATTTAAAGATTTTCATCCATTTCTTTCAATTGTAAAACTAATCAGTCTAGATGAAATGAGTTAACACTTCAAGTATGAGGTTGGATTAAATGTGCTGATATATGAAAGATTTCTGCATTTAGATATTTGAGAAATACCACCCCATACTTTTCCTTTCATATAATATCAAGTTTTGTTAACCAGTTTACTTTAGGCTTATAAAGTGAAACAGAAAATATTCTTTTTAATGATCTGAGTTGTAATAAATTAGTACTAATGGGCTGGAGAGATGGCTCAGAGGTTAAGAGCACAGGCTGCTCTTCCAGAGGACCTGGTTTGGTGGCTCAGAACCTTCTGTAACTCTGTGACAAGGGGATCTAATGCTCTGTTTTGGCCTCCAAGAACATTGCACATACATGTACAGACACACATGCAGGCAAAACACCCATATACATAAAATAAAATAAAGACTAAAATTTTAAAAATGAATATTAATTACTTCTTAATATATAAACAATTTGGCCCATCTCCTGTCACCAAATGAAGCTTCCAGGGCCAGGATTGGGCTTTATCCAACTGAGTTGTTAGCCAAAGGGGTACCATGGAAATCCCCAAACATCCCGGGCTGTTGACAAGAGCACAGGTTGCTCTCCACAAATTGCCAGCAAGGCCTGAGTGCTGAAGACAACACCCACACAACTCATTGAACATGGAGAGGTCCAGCTGGTGCCCACACAGAACCTTCCAACCCCACGTTCTAGTGCAGTGCTTCTCAATCTTTCTAATGCTTTGGTCCTTAGTACAGTTCCTCGTGCTGTGGTGACCCCCAAACAGAAAATTATTTCTATTGCTACTTCATGACTGTAATTCTGCTACTATTATCAACTGTAATGTAAATATTTGATATGCAGGGTATCTGATATGTGACGATGGTGAGGGTTGCAGCCCAAGGATTGAGAACTGCTGTTCTTGTGTCTATGACACAGAAAGGTACTCTGCAGGCTACCAAAGGGGAAAAGTAAACACCAATCCAACTGCAAAACCTTTGACCTACAGTCTGTCCTGCCTGCAAAATACACTAAGGCAGTGGTGGCACAGAGCCTGTGGGCACAACCAACCACCATCTGATTCGACTTAAGGCCCACTCCGTAGGATGGAATCCACACCAACACTGCTTAGATCACCAAAAAACCAGGGTCTAGATAGTCCAGAGACCTAGGGTAAAACAAAATACTACTGGTCTAAAAAAATTGTAACAATGAAATGACTCTTAATGATATTCTGTTAGACACATATATTGGTGCCTTATTCAGCCATCATCAGAGAGGCTTCCTCCTATATCAGACGGGAATAAATAGAGGTCCACAGCCAGACGTTATGCAGACAGAGAGACCTTGAACACACAGTTCTACACGAGATGTCTCTATCAAACCCCTCCCCTCAAGGCTCAGGGAACCCCGAAGAAGAGGGGCGGAAAGAGTGGAGGAGACAGAGGGCACCAGGAGAACAAGACCCTCTTAAACAACCGAGCAAAGCCAACTGGAACTAGCAGAGACTGAAGCAGCCTGCCCAGGGCCCGCCCAGGCCTGACCAGGTCTTTTGCATGTGTGTAGGGCTTCCAGTGCAGTGTTTTTATGAATTCTTGAGTGTGCGGATGAGTCAGTCTCTGATTCTTGTGCCTTCTCTTAAGCCCTTTTGTTTCTCTGTTGGCTTGTTTTGTCCAACTTCAATTTCATGGTTTTCGGGCTTTTATTTTTTTATTTTATATTTTATTTTGTTTAAAAGACATCTAAGCCTAGAGTTTTATTTGTAAGAAAAGTTTTTATTTCTTTAAATATAAATGACCTTGTATTCTACAGATTAAGTTTCCTTTAACAAAATATATTTTAATTTCTGGGTTTCTTTTGTGTGAGATTTGAGGCATTTTCAATTATATCTAAGTTGTCAGATTCATTTCATGTCTGTAAAATTACTCCTGCATCATGTTTTCCATTCCTGATGTGGGTTACTGCTATTTTCCCTCAAGCTTCCTTAATAATTCCCAGTAACTTTGAAGACTCAACTATGGTGATATATTATTTGTACTAAAATGTGATTTGTATGTTAATAAATAAAGTTGCCCGGGGGTCAGAGCTATTAGAGCCATAGCAAAAGCTGGGCGGTGGTGGTGCATGCCTTTAATCCCAGCATTTGGTAGGTAGAGCTAGGTCTCTGTGTGTTCAGGGATACAGCCAGCATTGGAGACACACGCCTTTAATCTCAATACCAACCATAGAAGACCTGGAGGTCTGTACAGACAGGCAGTGACGAGGCAGCCATGTGGTTGGGTTTACAACCAATGAGAAGGCGGAACAGAAAGTCTACATAAAGACAAACACACAGGAAGTAGGTCTCTTGGCTGAAGAGGCTAGCTGCAGCAGGTGGGTAAGGCTCTTAGCTCTGACCTCTTGGGCTTTCATCTCTGCATTGGCTCTGTGTTTCTTATTTAATAAGATGGTTACTTCTACACTCAACATTGGGCTTCATTGTTTTTTCCCCGACCTCCACATTCTCCGCTTCCTCTTTACCATTTCCCCTATGTTCTTTATCGATAATTTGATGTTCCTTTTCCTAGCTTGTGAAGAAAGAAGTTTAATCATCCATTTGCATACATTTTTTCTTTTTCAAATATGAATTTAAGATTATATTTTCACTAAGTAATATTTTATCTATGCCAACACATTTCATATTATGCTTTCATTACAACTCAACTCAAAATATTAATACATTGCACCTTTATTCAGTGACATATGGATTATTTAGAAGTACATTGCCTGTCAAACATTTGGAGTTTTTCTATTTATCTTGCTATTACCATTTCTAATCATATTTCAAGGTTGCTTATGAATGTGCTCTGTATTTTAACGAGTTAGAGTACACTGTAATTGTTGACTGTGTAACTTATACTTCAGTTAACTTATACTTCAGCATATGGTTTCAGTTGATAAATATTCCATGTGCATTGAATAGGATTGTGTTTTTTAATTTGTTGGTTATAAAGTTTTATACTGACTCACTTGGTTAATTAGCTACTGATCTTTTAGTATTTTTCTTTTTTCTTTTTCTTTTTTTTCTTTGAGATAGGCTTTCTCTGTGTAACCTTGGCTGTCCTGGAACCCACGCTGTAGACCAGGCTGGCC
The DNA here is from genome assembly GCA_902168325.1 of Peromyscus nudipes. Lineage (NCBI taxonomy): Eukaryota > Metazoa > Chordata > Mammalia > Rodentia > Cricetidae > Peromyscus > Peromyscus nudipes. The sequence continues at coordinate 6,960 of CABHPH010131404.1, forward strand.
TTGAACTCACAGAGATCCGCCTGCCTCTACCTCCCAAGTGCTGGGGTCAAAGGTGTGTGCCACCACCACCTGCCTTTCTTTGTTTTTTTATAAATTCATATTGTGACAGGACAAGACAGTATAGAGGTTCCTCCATCTTGTATTCTTGCTGAGGCCATTCTAGGTTTAACTTGAATTGGATCTTCTTGATGGGAATCCCATGGAAAATTATCCAACTCTATTCTAGGAACCCACGTTCAGGATGTCCTAGCTAACTTACTTTAGCTTCTGTTAGACTGCTTGCGTGTGCAATCTCCTCCCCCACCCCTCTACCCACAGTTGCAGAGCAAGATACCAGGATGTAATTTTCTGCTTTTAAAAGCCCCTTTGCTCTAAATGCTTGGGGGGACCTACACTTAGGTCCTAAATACCTGAGTGTAGTCTCAACCAGCTGGAATCAAGACTTGCAATTGGCTATAAGCTGAGTCTGAGTGGTCATCTCTGGTGGACTCCTTGTAACAATATATACAATATATTCTAAACATATAATCAGTCTGCCTTGGCTTGCAAAAGTCAATCATTTTTGGCATATTTGGCTTGGCTGAGTGAGCCTTTGAATACTTTGAAATTCAGTCCCTTTCTCAGATTGCCCAATTCTTCCCTTATAAGGAAAGGAGATGTTTTCACACTCTACCTTTTGAATCTCCATGCTTCTTTAATCTTCCCAAGTAGGAGTCTGACTAAGGCATTTTTTAGTTTTATTTCTATTTACAAAAAGACTCTATTAGTCTTCTTAGTCACTGGATCAATGTTTTGTTATCAGCGAAGGTTTTACCAACTCCCATGTAAGATGGTAGACTAAAAGTCACGTCAGAAGGAGTGGTTGATTATAGCTTGGAAAACAGTCCCTTCTTGTCTCTCATTAGAAAACAAATAGGCTTCTAAGGGATAATGATATAATATAATATAATATAATATAATATAATATAATATAATATAATATAATATAATATAATATAATATAAATTAACACATTGGAGTTGGAGAAGACAACAAACAGAAGGAAAAGAGCCCAAGAGAAGGTACAAAAATCAGAGGTCCACTCATTCACACACTCAGAAATCCCATAAAAACACTGAACTGGAAGCCATAATATATACACAGAGGACATAGTGCAGACCCATGCAGGCTCTGTGCATGCTGCCTCAGTTTCTGTGAGTTCATATGAGCTTTGATCATGTTGATTTAGCAGGCCTTGTTCTCCTGGTATCCTCCATCCCCTCTGGCTCTTACACACCTTCTGACTCCTCTTCTGCAGGGCTCCCTGAGCCTTGAGGGACGGGTTTCAAGGAGACATCCCATTTAGGGCTGAATGTTGCTAGGTCTTTTACTCTCTGCATAATGTCTGTCTGTAGGTCTCTGTATCTGTTCCCATCTGCTGCAGGAGGAAGATTCTCTGATGATGGCTGAGCAAGGCACTGATCTCTGAGTATAGCAGAATGTCATTAGGAGTCATTTTATTGCTGTTTTTTGTTTGTTTGTTTTGTTTTTGTTTTAGAACAATAGCATTTGGCTTAACCCTAGGTTCCTGGGCCATCTAGTCTCAGGTTCTTGGTCACCCAAGCAGTGTTGTGTATGGGTTTCATCTTGGAGAGTGGGTCTAAGTCAAATCAGATAATGATTGGTTACTCACACAAGCTTTGTGCCACCATTTCCCTAGTGTATCTTGCAGATAGGATAGTATAGCAGATACAGGGTTTCTGTCTGAGTCGGTGTTTATGTTTCTCCATTGGTAGTGTGCAGCATATGTTTCTATACCAAGAGGCCAGTATGTAGGGGTGAGAGTTCTATGTGGGCACCAGCTCAACTTCTCCAGGCTCAATGAGTTGTGTAGCTATTGTCTTTACCAATGGGGGCCTTGCCATCAATTTGTGCCGATAGTCTTGGCGACAGCTTGGGTTGTTTGAGGGTTCTGATGGGACTCTTTGGCCAACAACTCAATTAGATGTAATCCAGTCCCAGAACTGGAAGCTTCATTTGGTAACAAGAAGTGGCCGGTTGACATCCTGTCTCCCCCATTATTTGGCGATTTCAGTTAGATTGCTTTCATATGTGTATATATTTTAGGAAGCTTCTACTGTGTTAGGTCTCCACACTTCCCCTCAAATGGCCATTAGTTTTAACTGTCTCTCCCTCATTTCCTTTCCTCATCCTTCTCTACCCTCTTCTTCTCCTCCTGACCCTCCAGTCTCAGCTCCCCATCCATCCATAACTATATTCTAGTTCCCTTTCCCAACAAGATCTGTCTGTCTTCTCAGGCCCTTGCTGTTATACCCAATCTCTGTGGTTTTCTGGATTGTAGCTTGGTTATCATGGACTTAACAACTGACACCCACATATAAGTGTATACATACTGTATTTTTCTTTCTGGGCCTGAGGTACCTCAGAGTAATACTCCATTGTATAAATATACCACGTTTTCTTTATCCACTCTTCTGTTGAGAGAGATCTAGGTTGTTTCCAGTTTCTGGCTATTATGAACAGAGCAGCAATGAACATGGCTGGTCAAGTGTCTCTATGGTAGGATGAAGAGTCCTTTGGGTATGTGACCAAGAATGGTATAGCTGAATCTTTAGGTAGATCAATTCCCATCTTTCTGAGGAACAGCTATAGTGATTTTAAGAGTGGACATGTTTGCACTCCCACCAGCAGTGGAAGAGGATTCCCCTTGCTCCACATCCTCTCCAGCATGAAATGTTACTTGTGTTTTTGATCTTAGCCATTCTGACAGGTGTAAGATGAATTCTCAAAGTAGTTTTGATTTGCATTTCCATGATGGCTAAGGATGGTGAGCATTTCTTTAATTGTTCCTCAACCATTTGAGTTTCCTCTTTGAGAATTCTCAGTTTAGATCTGTACCTCATTTAAGATTGGTTTGTTTTCTTGATATCCAGTTTTTTTCTTTTTTCTTTTTTTAGTTCATATATCAGCCCTTTATCGTATGTGTAACTGATAATTTTTTCCCACTCTGTAGGCTGCCACTTGGTCTGAATGATAATGTCCTTTGCCGTACAGAAGCTTCTTAGTTCTGTGAGATCCCATTTATTAATGTTCTCAGTGTCTGTACTATTGGCGTTCTGTTCAGGAAGTCTTTAACCTCTGCCGATGAGTTCCAGGCTGTCTCCCACATTCTCTTCTGTAAGTGTATTTCATTTTATGTTGAGTCTTTGGTCCATTTGGAGTTAATTTTGTGTAAGGTGATAAATATGGATTCTTGAACATGAAACCTCCAGTTTGACCAGCTCCATTTGTTGAAGATGCTGTATTTTTTCCAGTGTGTATTTCTGGCTTTTTTTTTAAATAAAAAAATCAGGCGTCCACACGTATGTGGATTTTATGCCTGGGTCTTCAATTCGATTCCATTGATCAACATGTCTGCTTCTATGTCAATACCATGCTGTTTTTTTATTGCTGTAGTTCTGTAGTACCAACTGAAATCAGGGCTAGTGATACCTCTCACAGTTCTTTTACTATCCAGGATTGTTTTAGTTCTCTCTCTCTCTCTCTCTCTCTCTCTCTCTCTCTCTCTCTCTCTCTTTCTCTCTCCATATGAAGCTAAGAATTGTCCTTTCAAGATCTGTTAAGAATTGTGTTGGAATTTTGAAGGGCATTGCATTGAATCTGTAGATTGCTTTTGGTAGGATGACCATTTTTACTATGTTAATCCATGGAGATATCTTCAAATATCTTCTTCAATTTCTTTCTTCAATATCTTAAAGTTTTTCTCATACAAGTCTTTCACTTGCTTTGTTAGGGTTGCCCCAAGATATTTTATGTTATTTGAGGCTATTGTGAAAATGGTCATTTCCCTGATTTCTTTCCAGTCCTTTTGTCGTGTGTGTGTGTGTGTGTGTGTGTGTGTGTGTGTGAATGTGAATGAAAGCTACTGATTTTTGTGAGTTAATTTTGTATTCAGCTACTTTGTTGAAAGTGTTTATCAGCTGTAAGAGTTCCCCAGAAGAATTTTTAGGGTCACTTATGTATACTATTACATCATCTTCAAATAAAGATACTTTGATTTCTTTCCGATTTGCATCCCCTTGATCTCCTTTAGTTGTCTTACTGCTCTAGCTAGAACTTCAAGTACTATATTGAACAGATACGGTGAGAGTGGACAGCCTTGTCTTGTTCCTGGTTTTAGTGGGATTGCTTTGAGTTTCTCTCCACTTAAGTTGATGTTGGCTATGAGCTTGCTGTCAACTGTCTTTATTGTGTTCAGGTGTGTCCCTTGGATCCTAATCTCTCCAGGACTTTTATCATGAAGGGGTGTTGGATTTTGTTAAAGGCCTTTTCTGTATCTAATGAGATGATCATGTGGTGTTTTTTGTCTTTCCGTCTGTTTATATGGTGGATTATGTTAATTGATTTACCTATGTTGAACCATCCCTGCATCTCTGGGATGAAGCCTACTTCATCATAGTGGATGATCTCTTTGATGTGTTCTTGGGTTTGTTTTCAAAATATCTTATTGATAATTTTTGCATCTATGTTCATAAGGAAATTTGGTTTATAATTCTCTTACTTTTTTGGGTTTTTATGTGGTCCAGTCATCATGGTGACTGTGGCTTCATAAAATAAATTGAACAATATTCCTTCTGTTTCTATTTTGTGGAATAATTTGAGGAGTAATGGTATTAACTCCTTCTTGAAAGTCTGATAGAATTCTGAGCAAAAATCATCTGGCTCTGCACTTTTTTTGGTTGGGAGATTTTAACGATTACTTCTATTTCACTAGAGGTTATAGACCTGTTTAAATTGCTCAATGTCATGACGCTTTTGTAGTAACAAAACAAAAAAGTCAAAAATCATAACTTCTGTGAAATGCATTGGTAGAAACATGAAGTAGGTGGTTCAGCCATCTTGTGGCAGAGCTAAGATTTGAACCCAGGCAGCCTGTCAGTTGGGCCCATTACATCACATAAACAACAACAACAAATAATCATTTATCATTCTCCGGAGCTGCAGAAAAAGGACAAAATACCGAGAATAGACCCTTGTTTCACGAAAGCACAGGAGACAGGACTTTGTGTAGCTGCCTGTCTTGGAGCCCAAGGCAATGATGTACCATCTGGAGGAGTGAAAGCGACTCATGTGGCTGGGGGCAGATGGAGAAGTGAGTCGTGGTATGAGGCATGGCTAAAGGCTGTCATCTGTGCTGCTTGACACCATGTCTGGATTTGAGGTTCCATCTCACAGCAGAGGAAAACCACTGCAACTGTGTGGCAAATGAAGACTATAGAGACTTCTACAGAAGACTGTGGCTGAAGCCACAGAAGATAATTTGGCTTCAAATGACAAGAGGGGCCTTTTGTGTGTGGCTATCACGTAGAGATGTTGAGCAAAATTCTAAATGCACTCCTCAGGCTTGCCTATACTCCCTTAAGTGAGCTGCGAGGCTCTGCTGCCTCTGTCTGATCTGCTCCTCTGCTGATTTACCTGCTTTTGTTTTTCCTTTATTGTTGAGTATAGAGGGATTCAATTACCAATTACTCTTACAAATATGCAGAGGGATGGCTTGTTCTTCTCTGCTTTGGCGCAGTCTCATTACAGAAATGTGTGGCTTGTCGGAGCACCAGGGTTGGTGGGTTTTATCCCTTCATAGAATGTGACAACACAGAAAGCTGATGACCTGGGTATAGTGAGGAAAGAGAAGAGAGTATTGGAGTAATTTTCTGTCTTTCTTTAGAAGACAAAGGTTTCAGAATGAGAAATACTCAAAGGAGTCATTTTTGTTACTAGTCTCATATTTTATTAGATGATATAATTTAAGAAGAGGAGTCCGATAATAATCATGAGGAGTGCTGCAGGTTTGAGGCTGGCCTGGTCATCAGCTCAAAAAATTAAACTACATAAAGTTTCTAATGCACTATATATACATATATATATCATGACCTGTGTTAAAGAATAAATAAGAAAACACTACACCATACAAAAGAAAGTCTCAGAAATATGACACCTCAGTGTCAAATTTATCTGTTTATATTTTGTTCATTTGTTTAATGATTCTGCAAAATGTCCTGCCTCATGAAAAAAAAGAAACACACTGAAACTCAGAAACACCCCCCCCCCAAAAAAAGCTATGCTCTTTCGGCACAAATAGTTGGTATAACATCTAGGAGAGAACAAAACTAATGTTCCCACTGGCATTGTGCACCATCCAGTAAATAAAATCCACCTTGGCTGGAGGTAGAGTCTCCCTTGAGTGATCAGGGTTGAAAGAGGCATCTGTGGGTAGCCCACGTAGCATGTGGAGTGGGAGGATTAGAAGACAGAACCTGGTTTGAGCTGCTTTTTCCTTTTCAGGTGACCCTTACTGTGTTCTTGAATCCTCCAAGTTACTCTTGCTTATTTCATTGCGTTGTTTGATTTCTCTTAGCCAACACTGCTCTATTTGGCAAGTTGCCATAAAGCGCTAACCAAGCACAACCAGTACTCCACATCTCCAGTGAGCATCTCAGAGGTGAGGCATGCCTGGCCGCTGTGATGATCGGACAGCCCAGATCTTGGCCAGGGAGAGGCATCTATCCGGGTCATCCTCAGGCTGTGGGGAGGAGGCCCAGGAGAGAGGAGACGGATTAAGTAGTCCCCTGCTCCCTCTCTCTGTGTGGTGGTCTGGTTCCTGCTCTTGCTGTTCATCTTGGGAAAACATCCAGGAAGTGACTGTTTGTAGCTATTGGCAGGTCAGGAGTACCTTGTGTGTGCAGTCTGATGAAAAGGGCAGGTTGGCCTGACCCACATCATCCCCTTTCACCAAAGGGCTCTGTCCTGAAGACATGCCACGTGAGAACTGCTCCAGGGTACCGACTTGGAACTTTTCAGCTCTTCCCACTTACCACGTGTACACAGTTTAAACCAACCTAGAAAACCTGGTGGTTTTTCACTTTCTGCAATTGGCATTACAGAAACAAAGCATATGCAAATATGCTTTTTTTTTTTTTAAATCCACACAATTCCCGTGATCCATTGGTATATGCTTCTGGGAAGATGGGGTGCAGTGTTGTTGAGTACAAAGAAGTCTGATTTCTTCAGGTTCCAATCTGATTTATACATATGCATCACTTCAGAGTGGGCCGCCTTAGTTGATAAATGCAAAGCTTTCACCCTGCTACCCTTCTAGCCATCCTTCCTGCTTGGCAAACTTTACCTGCTCATTACCTGTCTTTGATGCAGGAGAAGGACAACTGTATTTATCCTATGAATTCCCACACGATGGAAAACGAAGGCTTCAGCAAACATGGTCGCTATGCAGCCTTGAGTTGAGAGCTCCTGGGTGGGGACCTAATGTAAGAACGGAGGGCTTGTCTGGGCTTGGTGGTACAAGCCTGCAATCACCACACCTGAAAGGCAGGGAGAGGAGGATGGCGAGTTCAAAGCCAGCCTGGGCTACACCCTGAAACCCTGTCTTCCAAAACAAAACATCAAAAATGTCTTTTTCTTTGTTTCTGGTATAGGAACTGTATTTCATATGTAAAAATGCCTTGGGGTCTGATAACTCTGTAATGATTCCCCTCCCATCAAGTGGCATGACCTTTAACTGATAGACTGGTTCTTCTATGCAACTCACTGGTTCCTACACTTAAAAAATGTATTTAATTTTAAAGTATGTGCCTGTGTATGGGTATGTGCACATGATGCAGATGCTCAGAAGTCAGAATACTGCCTTGGATCCCCTGAAGCTGAAGTTACAAGCATTTGTGGGTGCTGGGAACCAAAGGCCAGTCTTCTTCAAGGGTACCAAGAGCTCTTGATTTCCAAGCCGTCTCTCCAGCCACCTTTTATTTACCTCCTTACATTTTTAGTGTGTGTGTGTGTGTGTGTGTGTGTGTGTGTGTGTGTGCGCGTGCATGTGCCACAAAGCATGTTTGCAGGTCAGAGGACAACTCAAAGAACTCAGTTCTCGTCTTACTCCATGGGGATCTTGGGGATCAAACTTAGGTCATTAGCCTTGGCAACAGGTGCCTTCCCCACTGAGCAGTCCTCTAGCCTCCATTTCAGTACATTGATCATCATTATTAATTATTTATTATTTGAAATGCTGGAGCAGAACCCAGATCCTCACATACGTCAGACAAGCACCCTATGAGTGGTCTTCTAGTCCCAACCCTGATTTTGGCCATTTTTGCTTCCTTCAGCTACCGGCAAGGAAGGCCTGGGTTGTAACTACTGTGCTTATGGGTTTCCACAGCCTTGCAGAGTGTTACGTGTTCCCTTGGTGAGGACACCGTAATCACATCGGTTAAACATTCCTCTCTCAGTTATTTGGCAATTTGATAATAAGCACTGAAAATATTTTCATTCTCCGTGGATGCTCTTTTAAAATTTTTATTATTTTTTTGAGACATGGTCTCTCTGTATGTACAGATTAGTCTTAAACTTGTGATCCCCCTGCCTCAGCCTCCTGAGCGTTGGAATTACAGGTGTGTACTATTCCACTTGGCTCACATTTTTCATATTTTTAACAAGAAATTTGATTTTTTAAAATTCTTTTTTCAGTTACAGAATGGCTTCCACTTTAATCATCTGAAGCAGATTAATGTAGCAGATATGTGTCACCAGATTTTTTTTTACTTATTAAATTTTTAATGGATGTATAAAGACATAAGAACTGTGCATGTTATATTTTGATATATGCTGTGTAGAAATTTCATTTCTAAGTCTGTAGAAGTCTCAGAGCCACAGTCCTGGAATAGCACAAAGGTTTACCTCCCCAAATAATTAAAAACAAATCTAAATATCTGGTAGGGATAGTTGAATAAATTATGATGAAATATTGAACAACTAGTGTGAATAATGTGGTAGAAGCCTAGATAATGACATAGGAAGATACCAAAATCCGCCGCTAAAGCAGTGTAGTTTGAAAATTACCATGCTGTGTCTGACCCTAGTGTGGAGAATTCCCCACTGTTGTGTGCAAACCTGAATGGAAATACGCAGAAAGAAGACCAAAAGGGATGAAGACTCAGGTGTGAAGGTTGTGTTCTCCTTAGGTTTGTGATTTTATCACTGTGGAGGAAATTCAGTAATACTATAGTTCTAATCCTCAGCACCTGTGGAAAAAGCCATGGCCGAGTGCATTTGTAACCCCAGCGTTTGCGGGAGGAGGTGGGGAAACAGAGACAGGAGGATCATGGGGACTGACTGGCAGCCACCCTAATCCCATGTTCGGGGGAGATCCTATCTCAAGGGAGTAAGGTGAAGAGTGATGGAGCAGGCTCCCCAAAGCCTTCCTCTGGTCTTTGCACATGCACATACAGAACACACACACACACACACACACACACACACACACACACACACACACCAGGAAGGAATGGCACACACACGCACACACACACCAGGAAGGAATGGCAGAGTTACAAAACAAGCATGAAATCTCTGATTGGAGAGCGCTCCGCTTTGAGAAAATGCATGCAGTGGGTGTATCCTCAACTTTCATCGCTAGAGGTCACTAAAGTCACGGAGATTATCGCCCTTCTCGTTTCTTGTTTTTTGAGTCAAGGGCTATTTCTGGCCTCCTGCTCCAGTTTCAAACTTTTACTGGAATATCTCTTTCTGCTTAGACGTAAAGAAGAGTAAACTGTTTGGATTAGTTTTTTTCCCTAATATTAATATCCCCTGAAACAGATAGTCATCTATCCATGGGACTATTCAAAACAGATGGGTGTTTCTGGAGAAGTGATTTATTCCCTCCTCTGATACCAAAGGGCTTGTTGGCTGATACCAGCTCAATGTGAGTTTTGAGTAATGTTGTTGAGACAGAACCACAGCTTGCCCAGCAGCAGCACACACCGTTTCAAACGAAACAGCATGGGCCATTTCAAGGAAAAAACGTCCTGCCTTTACTGGTAACATGTGTGGGGTAGGAGGGCTTCAATGAAGCAGAACATCCGAGAACACCCATTGCATCTTTTGAATAACAGACCACACTCCCTCTTCATGCGTTAATGATTCCTCTTCTTTTTTTCTCTTAAACTTCACATTGACCCAAAATTATGGGGAGGCAGGAATGATCACAAAATTAGATTGGGTCTT
>CABHPH010131406.1:0-25556 GCA_902168325.1 Peromyscus nudipes
ACTGCTTTTAGGAGAAGTAAACATCCATACTTGGAACAGAGGAAGGCATTGCCATTCCCCTGAGCCTGACCCAAGGAAGACTTTGCCATTCCCATGGGTCTGAGGCATTTAGGTCCTTGACATGGCTGTGCTCCTGTCAACAACACGCATCCACTCAGAACTTCATTTGCCCCTTATATATCCACGTAAGGCTTTCTCTGCTCCCCGCAGGTCCTATCTAGAAAGTCCTTGCCTATACTTACATCTTTGAATGTTTTTCCTAGATTTTCCTCCAACATTTTCAACTCCAGGTCCTATGATTCATTTGGATTTGGTTTATTTTTCAGGGTAAGAGATAAGCATACCTATAGTTATCCAGTTTTTCCAGCACCCTTGTTAAAGTGGCTGTGTTTTCTCCGTGTATATTTCTGGCATCTTTGTGAAAAATCAGGTGGACGTAAATGTTTGGGTTTATATCTGCTTCTTTCATTCTCTTCCATTAATCAATATGTCTGTTTTTGGTGTCAAACTATCCTGTTTCTGTTACTATGGCTCTATATAACTTGAAGTCAGGCATGAGAATACCGTCAGCCTCATTTAATTAATGAGTACATTTTGATTAAGATTGCTTTGGTGATCTGAGATCTTTTGTGGTTCTAAATGAATTTTAGCATATATATGTGTGTGTGTGTATGAATAGTACTGAAATTTTGATGAGGATTGTATTGAATCTGCAGATTGATTTTGGTAAGATATCAATTTGAACAATTTATAGTCTCCAACTCCATATACAAGAGAAGTCTTTCCATCTTCTAGCATCTTCAATTTCTCTCTTGTTTTAAGTTCTCATTACAGAGGTACTTCACTTTCTTGGTTTATTATAAAGTATTTTATTTTATTCTGTTACTATTGTGAATGGGGTTGTTTTCCTGATTTCTTCCTTCTTGCAGTAAATGGTACCTAACACAGAGACCCACAAATGAACAGTGTACAGAGAGTGAGAGACTTTGGAGCACTCACTCAGTCCTAAATGGGATGTTTTTTTTTTTATCAAACCTCTCGCTTTAGGGCTCAAGAGTCCATGTGGAAGAAAAGATTTTAAGAGTCAGAGGTGGTGAATGACTCCAAAGAAATAGCTTCCCCTAGACACAAGGGTTGGACAAAGTACAGTAATGGACTTTATGTAACATTCCTTATTATCTCTTTCTTAATTGGGCAATGGAAAGCAAATGAGTTGCTGTGTGAATATAGAAAGACATATTTCTAAAAGAGACACATATTCTATGAAGAAGTGGGGATATTATAGCCAAGAAACAAAGCAACACAATGAACTGAAAAGTATCAGCATGGATAGAAAAATGACTATCAAAACTCGAATAATACAGTAAAAAGACACTGAGAAAGAATGCAAAGAAAACTCCATGCGATGAGGTTGGCTCTTGCTGCCTTGTAAGTCCACCTTTGATTTCTCTTTTTCCTAAATTATTTGGTTCATTACATGACATCTTGTAAATAAAATTGTTAAGACAGTGCAGTTAATGACACAGTACAGTTCAGGAAGTAACTGTTTACTTGGAGTTCATGGTGATTTTGGAGCAGATAGAATTATCGATGGTTGGAGTCTCTACAGCTCTGGGAGGTGAAGAGTCAGGGGGAATGAAGGAGTAGCACAGGGATTGGGAGGGGAGGAGAGCGGGAAGCATCGCAGGGTGGTGTTTCCACAGGCAGCCTGAGCCCACACCATCTTTCTCTGTTCTGCAATGTTTCTCCTCACAGTTTATTTTGTGCTCTGCACTCCAGCACCCCATCTAGGCTTCCAGTCAGCCTCTCCGCTCCCCTAGTCCCCTCAGTCTTATCAGAACGCGGATATGTGCTTGTCTTTCTCGTATTTGGAAGAGGAAACTATAGCTTTCTGAGTTTATATATTTCTTTTAGCAGCTTCTCCACTGCAGCTCCCACTTTATGCCGGTGGGGTGATGGTTTATTTTGCTACTTTCCTCCTTGTGTACTAACTCCAGTGAGATGCCTGTCATTATTCTTGTTCCAGTTCTACTACAATTGATACCACCTGTGCCGTCGAGGTTGCCACATTTTCTGGTGCCGTTCTGACCTTTGTTTCTCTACTCCTCCAGTAGCACTGACCCTCAGGATGTGTCAAGACTCTCTCCAGTCTCCTCCTTTGTCACTTTCTTGGCTTACCACATTCCAGTCACGTTTATTTTCTTTAAAATACATTTCTTTTATTTTTGAGATTATAGTATAATTACATCATTTCCCCTCTTTCCCTTCCTCCTTCTAAACCCTCCCATGTACCCCTCCTTGCTGTCTTTCACATTCATGGACTCTTTTTATTAATTGTTGTTACACACACACACACACACACACACACACACACACACACACTCCTGAGTACATACATATAACCTTCTCAGTCTGTCTAATATTCCTTGTATATTTGTTTTCAAGGCTGACCATTTGGTATTGGATAACCAATTGATGTGTTCTTCTCCGGGTAGGACTATTTCTCCTGCCCTCAGTGTCTCTTAGCTACCTGTAGGTCTTTGTGTAGGGTTGAAGCCTCATGGACTTAAGAACTGCTCAAAAAGAGGGAAATCATGTCTTGAACTGGAAGCCTAGCCAACTACCCAGGTCTGGTGAAGTCATGGATCTCAAAAGAGAACCGACAACCAGCCCGTTACTAAATTAGCACAATCCCTAACTACATCTGAAATATTTGCCTGGTAAGTCTAGTCCTCACCCCTCATCCAGGAAACTTGTCTTTTCAACAGACATCATTCTATAAAACCATATTCAATCAAAATGCAGAGTTGTGGAACCCAGTCCCAATGGGTACTTCTGCATTACACCCCCCTGCACCTAAGGCTTAGGGATCGTTGTGGAAGAGGAGGCAGAAAGACCATAAGAGCCAGAAGATAGAATGGAAGTTGGCTGTGACATTGTGTGTCTTGGTAATGTCAGAAGCCATACCCATAAAGTCTCACCATCATGACTGCCTCTACATGAGCTGAACAAGATAGACTTTTTTTCTTTTATGTCTTTGAACATGACTAGCTTTTTGCCTCAGGAAATTTTTTCCTCTATTCTTTGTATGGATGCAAAGATGGTTTTTCATTCTTAGGCGTTAGTTTTATCTCCTTCTCTGATGCTTCTCCTAATACTTCTGATTCTTCTTTATTTTAGTCATGTGTTTTCTACCTGATACGGTTTATTTATAGTACACTTATTGTCACATAATGTCTCCTTGCCTCCCTACTTTCCACTCTACCTCTTTTTATCTCTCCTCCCTCTTTCCCTCTGTATTTAATTAAAGAGTAAACATCATGAAGACAATAATATACCTGTACCTTGTTCACAGCCATAGCTTTCTGACCTAGGATTGTTACATGATGAATGAATAAAGGGACCAAATCAATTATAATTTAAGTAATATATTTTCAAATATGTAATAGTCTTCATTCAAAAATAGGTCTTGCTTTGAATTCAAGTGGCTGAATGGATGTGAGCTTCTCAAGTATTTTTGATCAATTTCATTTTGCTCTACACGTGATACTGGTATAAGTAAATTGCCTTGTTAAAGAATTTCTCATTCAAAACTTCAGCAAATGTTTAAAAAGCTTTTTGTGGACCTCATTATAACAGTCTACTTAATCAAATGCATGTGTTTGTTTTCAGTTTAAATTAAGGAAATCTGAGCAGCTTGGGGAACTAAGAAAGATGATGAAATTCTCTACACCCCCAAATCTCTTCTGCACTCTGATGTTGACTGTCTGCTTTCCTCTAAGCTTTAATGTCGCCTGATCTGGGTCACTCTCTGAAGGCTTATTAGCTTCCACTTCCAGTATAATTGCAGCCAGAAGCACAGAGTAATTTGAATGCTTTTGACAGGGATAACTTTGGATAATCTTTTATTTATGTAATTAGCTTGGTTTAATTAAGGGTCAAACCTGAGGGGTTTCTCATACTATTGCTATCATATACCCTGCATTAAGTGCATTTAGTTTTACTCAGAGTAATTCTGTTCCAGGACAGATAAATCCCAGCAGGATATTCTGACCTGGTTCTGTCCCCCTGTACACACAAACAGATAAACTCAACTTGAGCTCCAAGGTCTTTGCGTTTTTGACTTACTCTCCTTTTCCCAGGCTAAATTGCGCCGATATGCATTCTATCCTGTTTGCAGTTTTATTCCCGCTTTTAAAAAATACTAAAATAGAAACATCATCCTAAAAAAGTTGTTAGTTATTGCTAATGTGTCTGGGAAGAGAGGAAGACCCCAACTGGGACACGAGGGTTTTGCATTTCTCCTCTTTTCTGGTGCAGAAATTATTGCAAAACAGCTTCCTGTCTTTAAGAAAATTTAGCAGGTCTAGGAAGTAAAAGGGCAAGGAGTGAAGAAAAGATATTCTTCATTAAGACCTTGGCCTGCTGAGTAGAGGAGGGCAGATTGGATGATCGGCCGTCCCGATGGGAGTTGGAGAGAATGAATTAACAAGAGGGCTTGGGACTGAAAGGAAAGGGGAAAAGTGCTGGTGATAAAGGTTTGGTGTACGATAAATAATGAAGCCATCATGTGCTTATTCTTATGCTTTTCTTTATCTGGACGTTACTCCTACTAGAAACATGCCCATGATTTTATTGATCCTGTTCACATGTATGAAAGGACAGTTTTATTCTCCATAGACGAAAAATGTATAGTCTTGAACCAATTGTTGTTTTCCTGTCTTCTCTGACTTCAGTTCATTCTATGTATGGCTATTCTACTACATATTTGAAAATATGTATTTTGTAAATTGCAATAGAGTTGGTCCTTTTTTATTCAGTCACAGATAATAAATAGTACAGTTCTAGGTAATAAAGCTATGGCTGTGAAAAGGGTGTGTGTGCATACACACACACACACACACACACACACACACACACATGGGCATGCACACACGTGTGCACACACACATGTGTATATCCTAGAATTTCCACTTCCTGAATCTTTTCCCATTGACCTAGTGCTACTGGTTTAGGACAGGATTTTAAGGAACTCTGGTATTTCCAACAACCCAAGAAACAGAGGTACCACGCCAAGATAGAGATAGACAGAATTACAGTCATAGTTTTGATGAAATTACTGGCTGCTAGATTCTGAGGAATATCATGAGGACCATCTTCTGTGCAATCATCGAGTATTGTCACCACTGCATCCTACTGCCTGAATTAAATCCACATGGCCTTGAATGATTAGTTCAACTCTTACTCCAGTCAAGGAAAAAAAAAAGCAAAACCTACCATTTGTCACGTGTGCTGTTGGTGTCTTGTCAGTAGTTCCCTAGGTACAAGCCATAGGACGTATGTGTCTCTGAAGTACTTTCTGGGTGCGTTGAAGGACAAAATTATTTTAAAAGTCATAGAACATCTTATTTACCTTTTAAAATTAGGTGGAAACTTGACATTTAGTGTAAAAGAATGGTGGCATCTTAGTGTGAATCGAGGCAGCAGGTACTCATGGTACTGGCTGTCATTGTATTTCCTCACAGTTATGACCTTGGCATTAGAAAATAATGTTAGATATGTATGAGAGTACATTCGAGAAGCAGGAAAGATTATTATTAGCTGTATTAAATTTCAACCCTTGAGGGCCTGTTATTTTAATGTTCTCTGTGGCAATGTGGGAAGTGGTTTGGTTGTCTTCTGACGTGATCCCACTTCAGGTTCCTCTGAAGAAAAGCATGTGTGTATCCGAGTTGTGAGATGACCTAGCTGTTATGCCATTTTTAGTTGAATGAAACAATTAACAAATTAGAGATTTCTAATGTGTGTGCCAGATATTTTCTTGAAATCAGAAAAAGTGAGCTGCCTCTTAAAAAAAAATCTGTCTTTTTAATTTTGTTGAACTTTCACTCATAAATTAGAAATTTATTCACTCAGAAGTTTGAGAAGCTTTTACCCATCACTCTGAGTGATGTACTTTCCTGGCACCCAAATGCTTTCCTACTTGGACTGGTAATATTAATGAATTTGTAAGGAAATTATTCAGCACTGATGAGATCCAAAAAGCTCAGTGGACCAGTACTCTTCACATGGACGGTGCATTATGTGATGAATGCCTTCAACTGTCATGTCATCAGGCTTGATTGGATTAGGGACATTTAGACAACAGGTACAGTGTTACCTCCAGGTGTGTTTGTGAGGACGTTTGCAGAGGAGATTGGCATGGTCAGTTGGACTGAGTGAGGAAGAGTCTACCTTTAATGTGGACAGGTATTGTCTAATCAGCTGAGACCTGGATAGCAGAGGAAAAGTATTTCCTCTGTGTCTCCTCAATCTGGGCCATTCTTCTTGCCTTGAGCCTCAGAAGTTTAGGCTGTCTGGCCTTTGCACTCCAAGATTCAGGCTCTCAGGACTTCAACCCCAGAGTAAGAATTATACTGTTAGCAGCCTAGCTTCTGAGAGTTTTGAATATGGGTTTTGGCAAGCTATCGGCATCCCAGGCTCTCCAGCTTGCAGTTAGCCTTCTTTGGGACTTCTCAGCCTTCATAATGACCTGAGAAAATTCTACCTTGTAAATTCCCTCTCCTATCACTCATTCTCTCTATGTATATCCTACTTTTTTCTGTTTCTCCGGAGAACCTTGACTAATTCCCATTATGTTACAGAATCACACATTGTTAACAGAATAGTCTATTCAAACTATAAGACAGACTAATGGCTTTTAATGGAACACAGTATAAAGACCTCACGGATACGGTTTCTAGTGTCAGATCTTGGTGTCATATGAAAGGAGAACAAACACAGTTGTGTGAAAAGGCTATTAAAATACCCTTTCCTTTTAGCACAACTTATCTGTTTGAGACTACTTCTTTCCCCATAGATTTAACCAACTAACGTCTCAGAAAAAAAGCTGAATACAGAAAAATCGTCAGAAATGAACTGCCTTCAGTAAAGTCAGAAGATAAAGAGTGTTGCAGGAGTGATAATCAATGACACTTTTCCCACTAAAACACTTACTTCGGAAGATGTTTGTGATGCTATGAATGAGAAATGTCCTGTGGAGGCTCACGTATTTGGATGCTTGGACCTACTCAGTGGCACTGCTGGGAGAAGGTTTGGAATCTTTAGGAAATAGAGCCTTGGTGTAGAAAGTATGTCATTGGGGATGGGCTTTGAGAATTCATAGCCTTGCCCACTTTCTGTTTTCTCTTTCTATTTCCTGTGTGGGGGTCAAATATAACCAGCTAACTTCTTGCTCCTAACAGCACGCCATATTTTCCCTGCCATTCTAGACTGTAGCCCTCTAGAACCATAAGTCAAAACCAACTTTTCTCCAAGCTCCCTGATGTTTTATCACAACAACACAAAAGAAACTAATACATCAGGGTTATTATATAATAAAAATGTTGGTTATGATGCAGTGAAGTGTTATTTTAGAGTAAATCAATATATAGATGTTTTAAAACCTTAATTATGTTTTCAAATATTATAAATACCAATAACCAAAATTCTATAGAACTTTTCAGAGTATAAAATGGTCCTTATTTTATAAAGTTCAAGAATTGTTGGCCAACTTTATATTATGGACATAGAGCATAACAATGCAACAAAAGTATTTCCACTTACATTTTGCTAAAATTAGAAATAATTCTTAGTTATAATATTAGGTGTCTGGTGTAAAGAACTTTATTATGTAAAATACTTTTAATTGTTTTAAGTGTTGTGTACCTTTTTGTTCTAAAAATACATACCTACAGGTTAAAAAACCCCTGCATTTTAAAAGTGCTATCTCGCCAGGCATGATGGTAAACTTCTGTAATCCCAGCTCTTGGGACACTGAGGCAAGAGGATCAGGGCCAGCTTGGGTGATGTAGGGTTCCCTGTCTCGACAAATGAAACCCAGATCCTCCTTCAATCTTTACTGTTCATGTTTTGTTTTCCTTTGGGAAATTCCACTTAATTATTTCAATGGCTTTGTCCCAATATTTACTCCCCTGATCAGATCCTTGTATGAGCTACTTTAAAGTCAGACAGCCTCCCTTGTCTCTAGAGAGTTTGGTTGTTTGTTCTGTTTTCTGTGATGGTGCGCCATAGGCTCTAACTGCCCTCAGCGATGATCACACAACCTCCATGTCAGTCCCACCTCCTGTGCACACTTCTTGATTCTCTATTGCCACAGAGGCATCACCTTGCCCATAGATGACAGTGTCTGCTTAATTCATAAATGTGAATTGAACCTGTCAAGATTGATATCAGAGTTCTTGGCATGGCTAAAGACTTGATAACCACCTTTGATCAGTGCTCACCATGCGCCTCTTCCTTGGTCTTCCCCTCATTTCTTCTGATAATTGAACAACATACTGACATTTGCCTCGGAACCTATGTTTTGGGGAACACAGGTAAATATTCTCCCTTTTGTGCCCATTATTAATTAATGACTCACTCTTCAAATAGGACATTAAACCTTCTTGGAATATTTCAGATGTTCTAAGAAATCTGTTAGTTCAACTTGTGTGCATTCAGGCTCATCCTTTTTAGAACATTTGATCTTCTTGTCACATTAAGACGTGCTTCCTAGGTTTCCTGCACAGTTACCAGCCTTAAGCTTCTTTTCACAACCACCACTGTAATTCAGCTAATTTCACTTTCAAGTTTTGGGTTTTGCATTCTGCTCTTTCTTTGTTCTTTCCTTTGTTTACATAGAACATTTCTTCAAAAACTTCCCAAGACAATGTTTTGGTGGTGAATCTTTGAGACTGTGCAGTTCTATAAAAAGCCTTAATTCCTTTAAGTGTTACTGTTTTTTCTCTATTGTCTTACTATATTCCTCTTGTGAAATTTCACGGCATTCTCATTTCTAGACTTTTGTGTCTCATTCTCTGGGAACTTTTTTTTTTTTTTTTTTTTTGTTTTTTTGAGACAGGGTTTCTCTGTGTAGCTTTGCGCCTTTCCTGGAGCTCACTTGGTAGCCCAGGCTGGCCTCGAACTCACCAAGATCCGCCTGCCTCTGCCTCCCAGAGTGCTGGGATTAAAGGTGTGCGCCACCAACCCCCGGCTCTCAGGGAACTTTTAGGATATTTTCTTTATCTCAGGTGATCTGAAATCTTATGGTGATATTTTTTTAAAGTGTGGCAATTATCATTCACAAAAATTCATTATTTTTTTCCATGATAAGGAATTAAAGCTAGAAATAAACTGGTTGGTGAACCTTACTTTCCAATTCTCTGGGAACTGAATGTGGCCTAGGACTAGTTCTCATGGAGAGAATACTAGTAGAAGGAAGGACTACAGTTTGGACCAAGCCCTTTATGAAAGAGGTGCTGTGGAATAGTCTTTTCATACACTGTGAAGATATGTCTTTGCCAAGGCACCTTCTTATTGGTTTAATAAAGAGCTGAATGGCCAATATCTAGGCAGGAAGAGGTTAGATGGGATTTCTTGGCAGAGAGAGAGAGAAGGAGAGATAAATCTGGATGTGAGAGAGATGCCAGAGGACATGGAGAGGAAACAGGGGGTGCAAGATGGAAGAGAGGTAAAAAGCCATGAGGCAAAAGTTAGATTAATATAAGTGGGTTAATTTCAGTTAGAATGGCCAGTGGGACAAGCCTAAGCTATAGGCCAAGCTTTCATAGTTATTAAGATGTCTCCATGTCGTTATTTGGGAGCTGGCTGGCAGGGCAGAGAAAAACTCATTACAAATAGGAGTGTTTCCTCTGTGCTCTGACAAATTACGGGACAACAAGCCATCAAGCAAGTGTTCGTAGACACCTGAACCATCCTATGGAACAGACCTCCTTTCTCTCCCTGAACTTCTACATAAAAGAGATCCAACAGTCTATCACATTTGAGGCATGACTTGGAGGGACTTAAAGAAATCATGGTGTGTGCGCTGTAAATAACACAATATTCCTATTTTTTGCTTGGGCACTTGGTTAACAATATTATTCTGAACACATATCCTTTGTTTAGAGAGAATTTTTCTGTTAGCATTTAATTAGCAATATATTGCATGTTCTTAATTCTTTCTTTCTACATTATCAATTAGCAGATATGGATCTCTCAGTCAGTCTTCTAATTTTATCTTCCTCTCCAAGCCTCGTCATCAAATATTTTCAGGTAGATTGGGTAATGTATATACATGGATCTTTTAAAGCTTATAATTAGTACATATAACTCATTTTAGTAATATAAAACTTATTTAGTAACACAAAATTCTTATTTTGTACTGCAATATACCTTTGCTTATATTTCTATTTTTAATTGTTTTGAGATTTTCTTCTGCTTCTTATATTTTTCTATATTTCTTCAATCTTTATTCTTGTTTATTCTTTATTTTTATTTTTTATTCTTATTTTCTTTCCTCAACATTAGATGATTCTATGTCAAAGACTGTTAATTGTTGAGCACGTCTGTCCATACAAAGAGGGAGGCTTTTCAAGTGATTGGAAGCCCATTGTATATGAGTAAAAGACCTTCTTTGGACTTCCCTGTTGTGGGATGAGTGACACGATGTCTTCTTTTGGAATAAGATTTTGGTTTGGAGATAAGGTCTGGTTGCTGGACTTATTCTATTTATTTATTTATCTACCTACCTACCTACCTATCATCTATCTATCTATCTATCTATCTATCTATCTATCTATCTATCTATCTATCTATCTATCTATCTATGGCTAGGGGCAGAATCAGGGCAAGGAACCTGAGCTTAGTTATTAAGAACTGCCATCACTCTCCACAGACTACTCCTGGTTTTGTATCACTCTCATTCTCTAGGGGGCAGTATACTTTCCAAAGAAAATCTGTTCTCTGTGAGGCTCAGGGAAAAGGATTAGTCTGGTCTCTTGGCTTTTAGAGGAATCTGAGTTTGAATTGTCCCTGTGAAAACATTTAATTAAGCTTCCTGATTAGTGCAACCTTGCATCCTATCACTGAAGGTACTGGATACATCTAAGCATCTGAGTTCAGGACTCAGGGGTATGAATCACGAGCCTCAACATCTAAGTTCAAATTTCAGTCCGTGTGTGTGTGTGTGTGTGTGTGTGTGTGTGTGTGTGTGTCTGTCTGTCTGTCTGTGTGTCTGTCTGTGTGTCTCTGTGTCTCTGTGTGTGTTTCTGTCTGTCCATCCACAGAGGCTAGAAGAAGGCACTGGATCTCCCAAAGCGGGAGTTAGAGGCCCTTGTGAGCCACCCGATATGGGTGCTGAGAACTGATTCTGGGTCTCTATAAAAGCGGCAAGCATTCTTAACAGCTAAGGGATCTCTTTAGCCCTTCCTTATCTACACCATTTGTAGATTCGAAAATTTTTATTGAACTCTTAATTATTGTCACTTCATACCCTGTTCTCTTTGTCTATGTAAAATTATATATTTTAGATTTCTTTCTTTTCTTTTTTTGGTCACAATGACATAAAAGAAAGAGAGGGGATAGACTTGTTCACTCCTCCAGGTCTAACCTAAAATATATTTGGGGGGGGGGTGTTTAAAGAAGGAGCTCTAAAAATATTTATACTTTTGTAAAACCCAAAGTGCGAGGAAAACAGAGTGGAGACGGGCGGAGGAAAGGACTTATTAGAATTCCATCCTATGCTTTCTTCCCTATAACTGAGCGTCTGCCTGGTGCATCCTGTCCAGAGCTCTTCCTGGACTGGTTGTGCACTGTGAAATACAGAGCTTCCCTTCGTCGTCCTGAAGTAACATTAAGCTTTACAGCAGTAAATTCTTCACTTAATCTGCAGAATATATTGCTCATATAAATTGTAAAAGCACTGTGTTAATCAGATCCGCCACTAAGTAAATTGCCTGAGTTCTCCTGCCAGTTAGAAAACCTTAGGCTCTTGGGTCTAGTATTTCTCTTAGCTGACAATTCAAATTAAGCAAGAAAAATACTTGCGGATTAGAACCTGAAATATAACTTGAAGCCTAAATGCTGTCTTTATACGGTTTTCACACAAACGCCCTTTTTCTTAATTCACCTTAAGTTGCTGCAGGGCAGAAGCAGTGGCAGGCAGAGACTCCTGTATACTTTTCCCTTCCTTCAGGAGACTGGAAGATATTTGTGCTGTCTTATCAGTATCTCAGTTTGCTGATATATGTGTCAAAGTGCACATCTATTGAAGCAGAACCTCCATGGGAAGTCTCGAGATTAAACTTTACAGACATCTCTGGTGATTCTTGCTATCCAAGAGTATGAGGTCTACTCATTCCACAGAGCGGTAAACAGTACAGACATGACCAAATCCTTTTTCAATTAAAGAAATATCACTCTAATATCACATTATTGGAGTTTATTTAAGTATATTTATTTGTTAAAAAGAAGATTGAGACAATTTTTAGTGACCTGACTTTGATACATAGATTTCATTGAAGGGAGGAAATTTTCAAGGTTGGGCAGGGCAACTGTATGCCACGTGAACAGCTGAACCTCAGTGTTACGGCATTATCTGCTCTTAAGTCTAAGCCTTAGTTTGAATAAGACTGCCTCTGGCGTCCTTTTGGACTCTTTCCATCATTTTGCTCAGCTACTGTTCCAGTTAGGTATTGCTGTATCACAAATCACCTTGAATCAGCAGCAAAGTCATCCGCCATCTTATTGTGCTTACACAGCCTAAGAGTAGGGATTTGGATAAGGCAGAACGGGGAGGCTTTTCTCTGGCCCACACTGTCTGCAGTCTTTCCTGGAAACTTCTACAGCAGTTGTGACTAGAATCTTGAGGTGATTTCTTCATCTCTTTTCATGACTGCACAAGCTGGAAGCCTGGGCTCAGCTGCCACAGTTAACGAGACAGCTCTCTTGCCATGTGGCTGGTAGCCTGAGTGGGTTCTGAGGGTTAGAGTCTCCAAGGGGGCGGAGGCTGCATCATCTTCTAAAACCCAGTCTCAGAAGTGGAAAGCATCACTTCCAGTTTGCATAAATCTCATAATCCAGGGTTGTAACAGGCCCTGACACACACACTCTCTCTCTCTCTCTCTCTCTCTCTCTCTCTCCCTCCCTCTCTCTCTCTCCTTCTCTCTCTTTCTGTGTGTGTGTGTGTGTGTGTGTGTGTGTGTGTGTGTATGTGTGTGTGTATGTGTTGTGTGGCAATTCATGTGTGTGTGGGCCAGTGTATGCACATGTGTAAGTGTGTGTATATGAAAGCTAGAGGTCAACCTTGGATGTTGTTCCTTAGGAGCTATCTACCTTGACTTTTGACACAGGCTCTCTCACTAGACCTGGGGCTTACTGATGAGGCTAGGCTGGTCAATTAGTGAGCCCTAGAGATCTGCCTGTCTCTGCCTCCCAGGTGCTGGGATTCCAGATGCAGGCTATCATACTGGCTTCTTATGTAGGTGCTGGGAATTGAACTCAGGTCCTCATGTTGACAAAGCAAGCATTTGCAACTGCCTATACCCTCAGCTGCTATAGACCCTATCTCTTAATAGGAGAAATACCAAAGAATTTAGGGCTTGTGTCTTAAAGTTAACAGCAACTGAGTTAAAAAATGTCTAGTCATTGAATGGCTAGCATCCTTTCTAAGCTCGTCAATCTTTATAAATAAGAGCATTTCTATGATGATGATTATGGTAGGCTCTGGTCTATGAGTATAGAGGCTTCGTCCAACAACTGATGGGAGCAGATGCAGGGACCCACAGCCAAACATTAGTTGGAGCTCACGGAATCTGTCAGAAGAGGTGAGGAAGGATTGTAGGAGCCAGAGGTGTCAAGATACCACAAGAAAATGGCCCACAGAATCAACTAACCTGGCTCATAGGGGCTCACAGAGACTCAGCTGACAATCAGAGAGTCTGCATGAGACTGACTTGCTGTCCTCTACATATATGTTATGGTTGTGTAGCTTGGTGTTCTGTTCCTGTGGAATATGGAAATGGGGGCTGACTCTAACTCTTTTGCTTGCTTTGGGACCCCTTTCCTCCTACTGAGTTGCCTTGTCCAGCCTTAATACGAAGAGATGTGCCTCGTTTTATTATAACTTAACTTGCCATTGTTGGTTGATATCCCTGGGAGGCTTGCCCTTTTCTGAAACGAAAGGAGGAGGAAGGAGTAGATTTGGGGGATAGAGGATATGGGAGGGGGAGGAACTGGGAGGAGAGGAGAGAGGGGAAACTGAAGTTGGGATGCAATATATGATAGAAGAATAAATTTTAAAAAAACGGCTAAAAGGGAAAACAAGAGCATTTCTCTTCTTTGCTCGTGAAGGAAATCTAGCCAAATCCTATACCTGCATATCTAATTTACGTATGTGATTTCATGGCCACGCTGTAGAGCTAATTTAACGAAAGAAGACACTGATGTGCCAAAGGAGGATCAGCTTGGTCAGGGCTACACAGCAGGGAAGGTCTGACTCCTGAGCTCGGGCCCTGGGCTACTCTCTAATCGGCAGCATTTTCATATTTATGGGCAATCCTGCCATCGCAGTCCAGGAAGTTTACATAATCTAATGTCACTGGTGAGGGTTGACATAAATTTCTAATCACACTATCAAATAACCCAAGCCTTTTTGAAAAGTTGCTTTTGGCTAAATGGTGGCTGGATCGTAAACCTTACCATCTAGCAAAGCACTCAGGGGCTACAAATTTTTAAGGTTTTCATTTCCTGCGGAAAAAAGAAAATGTTCTTAGTTGCACTCGGCTGCTGATTTTGAACCGAGAAGTAAAAGATGCCTTTCTCGGTGGAAAGGGCAGGGCACTTCCATTTGTCTTTCCCCGAGGGCTTGGCTATTTGGTCTAATTTTTGTGACAAGCTGACTAAGGGTCAGAGAGTGTCAGCAAAAGTTTAGACAGGAAGAAGAAAGGCTGGTATCAGGTAGGGCCATAAGCAGAAAGTGGGCCCAGCAGGGCTCAGGCCAAGGAACAAGGCATCGCCATTTCTAAATCTTCTACAACTAGACTCATAATCTATATGTCAGCTCAAGTCAAACTACGGTTAATGAAGTTGATGCCGAAACTGGAGGTGAGAAATCTTAGCGAGGGAGGCCAGAAGGTCACCTAATAACCAAACCTAAGGCCAAGCCAGCCTGGGCTCCCTGTTCATGTAAGACTCTTCACTGCTTAGTGGAGGAGCAGGAAGGGAGGGTGTGCGCTCTCCTAAAGGACTGCTTGTGATTCTTAGAAGTGGTAGCAGTGTAAGTTGTTTTGAGAATAAGAAAGAACATGGCAAACTAACCAGCCTCTGTGCATTTCTTCTTAGATTCCTGTGCTTTCTAAGATAGGATCTTCTGTCTGTGAACCTATTTGGATTTATTTCCTACAGAGAAATAATGTGGTCCTGACTCAATTCTCAAGGATCTCTGAGATGCCTAGTTTCTCCTCCTCTTTCTTCCTCCTTCCCTGATTCTCTTTACTTGTCACAGAGCCTCAGTATGTAGCCCAGGCTGGCCAGAAGCTTGCAGCAATCCTCTTCCCCCACCTCCACCTCCTAAGTGCAGGGATTAAGGTGTTTCCTACCATGCTTTTTTTCTTCCTTCTTTTTCAGTGCTGGGGATGAGACCAGGCAAATGGCCTGCTACTAACCTACACATCCACCCCAGCATCTCTTTTTTTCCCTGAGTTTGGG
The DNA here is from genome assembly GCA_902168325.1 of Peromyscus nudipes. Taxonomy (NCBI): domain Eukaryota; kingdom Metazoa; phylum Chordata; class Mammalia; order Rodentia; family Cricetidae; genus Peromyscus; species Peromyscus nudipes. The sequence goes on from CABHPH010131406.1 coordinate 15,529, forward strand.
ACTTTTGGTCCATGAGCTATGTGCTTACTTACATTTGCCCAATTTTGTATGTTGCTTAAATGTGTAGAATCAATTAATAAACATTATATAATCTTCTTTTCCTGAGCACTCTATATGAATAGTTTAGTACTTCTCACCAATGTCTATTGAGTACTGTTTTTTTTCCCCACCATTTAAACTAAAGGATGCAGATATATTGAAAACTAGTTATATACTCTTATCTCGGATCATATACATAATTGTCTATCTTCCATCAAACCTGATGCTGAATATTTCTCAACACATGATTCAGGTAGCCACTCATATTAGTTGGTTCTTGAGGAGAGGCTCAGGTAAAGAATCTCATCACTCAGTGGCACCAGGGAATTCAGAGAGAATGTGGTCAGGTAAACTTAGAGATACTAAATTCTTTATAATTAAGTATCAAAATACACATGGAGGTCAACTTGGACCTAGATATCACAGAGACTCCTGATGCTCCTAGCATGTCCTGCCAGCAGTCTATTTTTTTTTTCTGTGCCTGCAACAGACTCTGCCCCACTGGTTGGTCCCCACCCTGAGTACCTGCATCTTCTCCTTTCACTGCCTCAAGCTTTTTCCCAGTGTTCTTAGAGCTTGGTTGCCTGTAAAGACTACGTCAAAAAGTTTAAAATAGCTAAGCTCCCAGGAGGAACCCTCAATGAACAGCAAGGCCGGGACAGAGAAGTCTTGTTCTCCATTCTTCTAGTGAGAGGGTCTTGAGGTTTGGTTGTCAAGGATCTTTTCAAGCTTGTTCCCTCCTGCTTTTTATTGGCTTTTCCATCTTCCTTTTATAAGCTCTTTATGTATCTTCCCAGGTTTGCCTTCTAAATCATCTATCTTCCTCTAAGTCCTGATGTTTGGGTCTGCATTTAGGGAGTGCAAATGAAGGCTCTATACTAACAAATCATAAACTTCATTCGTGTGTGATGAATATGTTATCAAAATCCACTCTGTGACATAGTAAGTATGACTGACAACACTGGATTGTGCACTTAGAACTTCCGGAGGATGAACACCATCCTGTGTCCCTGCCATAAAATGAAACAAGATAAAACACGTCGACATTCACAAGGGTGGTACAAGGAAATTTTTGGTGATGATGGATATGTTAATGACTTGATTCAGTTGGCAGTCTCACAGTCATAGGCAGATGATCAAATCCAATTTTTGTATAGCAACTACACCTCTAGATGCCTAATTAAAAATTTATAGTAATAACATTTTAATATTGGAGCCATTGATTTTGTTTTCCATCTCTGGTCTTAGAGAGCTCATTGGTTGACTGCATCGCTGCTGATAATTATTCATATTGTCTCATTGTTCCATTCAGGATGGCAGTTTGACAGGTGCTGCTTTTCTCTGTCACGTTCTCTCTGCCACCCAGCAGGCAAAGCTGTAGGCGAGGCTACTCTATGAGACTGGAGTCTAGCATAAATACGTAAAAACGCAACAAAACCTCAGCTAAACTACAATAAGTACCAACATGAATGGAAAAATCACCTTCTTCTTGATATAAATTACTATGAATTTGGAGTCATCTGTTACCACAACATAACAGGCTACAATGACCAATATAGAATATTTGAAAATAATTTAGTACTATGATTCCCTATGTTGGCTAGTCACATGATTTGCTATATGGGAGATATTTATACTTATACATCTGAAATTTGGATTCTTTATTCAGTAGTGAATGAAGGAATCTGCACTTAAAAAAGTCTTACTGAATAGTTTTAATGATCTCACTGTTTGAAACCCATCTATACTGCTTATTAGAGGTTAAAGGAGATTGGCAACTTGAAGTTTCTTATCTTCTAGCTAATTTCTAAAAAACCACCATTGTGACTAAGGTCAGCATTTGAATTAGTTATGAATTCTTTTCTCTGTATCAACTATATACCTGAATTAGGGATAATTCTGAATTAGTATTATCCAAACTAATAAAGTTTAATTGTATGTCATGGAGAGGCCATCTAGGTTCAAACCTAATCAAAAGTGACAAATGTAGCATGCTACTAAGGGCATTGGGAGGTCACAAAGGCAGAGATCAGTGGGACTTTAATAACAGAGTCAATTTTTTGCATAGATTCACCCAGGGCAGTAGTGTCCTTGCTATTAAGATTTTATGAGTCCCTGAGGATGAATCATGGTGGAGAGCAGGAGATGACATTAAGGTAGTTCAAGGGGCACCGCTGAAATGTTCTTGTACCCTACCTGGCAGCCCTATGCTGTTCACTTGTCTAGGTACCTGTATGTGCTTCCCTTGTAGAAACTGCTTGTTTAACTCAATTTTGACTTTCTCTGCTTTGCACCCACTCTGGGGAAGACATCAATAGAATCTGCTGGTGCTCCGAATTCTCTCAAGGAGAGGGGAGCAGAGATACATCCGCTCATTTAGAGAGGCAATCCAAGGTAGAATGTGCAACTAGAAGTAAAGAATACTTTCCAGAGTGACCCAGGTTCTTCGGTGACTGTAAAATGATTTCTGTCTGAGGTGCTCTCACATAATTGTCACCATTGTCCTATGGTTAAGGTTATTGCCACGCAAGCTTATAAACGCAGAGGCATTCGAGCTGCCATGCAACAGGAGGAAGACTTCCGTGATTTCCTTCTCTATTGTCTCTCTTCTTAGCCCACTGCACCTGGCAGCCGAGCCTGTTGTGTTTCTCACACAAAGTTTGCCAAGGACTTATCCAACTTGGTCTAATTTCTTTTTTTTCCCAAAGATTTTATAATGCTATTCATTTCTTGTCCATTACAGCCTCGTCTTATACTTTAAAGATGTAATAATAAAAGTTTTCACTTACTAAGCATTTTCTACATGCCAAGGACTAACTGTGACTTACAGAAATCCACTGAAGTAGCTAATATTAACTCCATTTTTAATAAGAAGTAAAGTCTACAGAGGTCCAGTCCTTATACATGGTCATACAGTAAGTACATGTGGATGCAAGGCTTAAAACCATGGTAAGTTCTAAACTTATGCTTGTTAGCACTTTTCAAGGTCACAGGATCATTTTATGGTAATAATTTTATCTGGCTTGCATAAGAGATGTGGTGGTAAATGGTTAAACATTACTTTGCCTCTGAAGATATTTTATCTCTTTGTGGGGTATGTATTTGTGTATAGTATGCATGAATATGTGATGTCATGCATGTGAATAGATACACACACACACAGACTGTGTGTGTGTGTGTGTGTGTGTGTGTGTGTGTGTGTGTGTGTGTGTCTGTGGAGGTCTATGGTTGATGTTGGGTTTCTTCTTTGGTCCCTGTCCACCTTGTATATTGAGTTTGGGACTCTCAATGAACATAGAGCTTGCCATTTCAGTTACTCTGGCTAGCCTGTTTGTTCCAGAGATTCCCTGTCTGTGCCTCTCATTCTGGGATTACATAGAGGTCACTGTGGCCACCTGGATTTTATGTAGATTTTGGGGATGTGACCTACAGTACTCATGCTTGCATAGCCAATATTTTGTCTGATGAGCTGTCTCCCTAGCCCTCCTGAAGACATTTCTTAAAGAGCTAGCATTTGGACCATGGGGACTGATGAAGGAAGATTGTACTTATCAACAGAAGTGGGTGTTTCCAATCTCTCAGAGGTGGGAGTAGATCAAGAAGCTGGAGGAAGGGAAAACACGCGGTCACGAAAACCCCCCCCCCCCCCCCCCCCCCCCCCCGCAACTAAGACAGGCATCTTTTCCTGTCCTTAGCCGCCAGCAGTGCCGGTTCTTTACTGTTTAGACTTGGTCTGGGAATTAATTACCCCACTGTATTTTGGTTCTCCAGCATGCAGATGGCAGATAGTGTTAGCCAATTCCAGCAATAAGTCTTCCATATCTGTAGATATCCCGTTGGATCCTTTTCTTTGGAGAACCTTGATTAACATGGATTTTTGGTACTGAGACTGGTTCTAAGGGAACAGAATTTTAATAAGTTTTTGAGTCAACCCCAGAGCTTCTGAAATTAGCTTCTAATATGCTGATATATTTCCAGTTCTGAAGATAATTCTTGGCATGAACTGTCTGCAGTAAACTCAAAGCATCTGCATTATTTACCCCTAATGAGCCACCTATGAGAAGCTAGGAACTAAGTGATTTGATATACACACTTTCAATTTTTTTTTGAAAACTGAAAAAAATATAATGTGTGGTTTATTGTTTCTAATACATGGGGAAAATGATGAAACAAAAGGACTAATTAAAAGACTGAAACTCCAATCTGAAGTGACACATAAATGACACATGAATGACCCCAGAGCTTGTAAGTGTTCCCAGAAGGGAAGTCTTGTCTGTTGCAGATAAATGGCTGAAACTGGTGAAAATTAAACACAGAACCTCAGTTTGCCGTCAGTGGGATTATGGCACAAGTTGAATCCTTAGCCTTGCACATGTCTGCTGGCAAACTGAGAACATTAACTGGGAAAGACTCCAATGAAGATGGGACCATTGACCTCCTAAATTCTCAGTCTTCTTTGCAGTTGGAGTCTTCTTATTCCCAGTGAAAGAGACTTCACTACCAGTAAAAATGGACTCACCCTCAACAAGAATAACTTTCTAAATCCTTATAGAAGAGGTCTCCACACTTTCAGAGACCATGACATATCAGTATTGACCTGTCCTTCCACAGTGATAGTGGCCACATTCTCTGTAACAAGATGATCTCTCTAGCTGAGCCAGAGGATTTATCCTGCTTTGTCTGAAGAAGTTACGTAGACCCTAGTTGATGCAATTGCTGTATAAATCAATGCTGATTTTCCTGAAGACTCACCTTATTTGCATGTAGACCTACCATAGGACTCAATTCCCAGCCAGCTCCCAAGATGAAGTACAAAGTATGACACATGATTAAAGTGTATCACACTGCAAAAGAATTGCATACATTTTCTAATTTATGTAACAGAAATTGGGGGAATGTGTGGGAATGGAAATGAGAGGTTTGGAACAATGGATGAAGAAACAAAGTTGGAAAAGGCTTAGTGTGTTGCTAGGAGTTCACTGAACAAAGATTCTGCATTAGAATTAGGAAGATGTCATTTGAGTGTGCAATGTCCCCTTCAGGTTCATATCTTTGAAGGTCTGGTCTCCAGCTGGTGGCATTGCTTTGGAAGGTTGTATTGCAGAACCTTTCAGTAGTGGAAGCTCACTGGAGCAAGCAGGTAACTGGAGACATGCCTTGGGGTCTATAGTCGCATTTCACTTCCTGTCCACTCTCTGCTCTCTGACTGCAGACACAGTGTAGCTCACGGCCTCACCCTTGTGCTGACATGTCTTCCTAGCAATGACACACTGTATCCCTTACCCACCTGTGAACCAATATCAAGCCCTCTTTCCTTAAGTCTCCTTTGTTAGGTAGTTGTCACAGTGAAGAGAGATGCGGCAAGTAGAGAAGAGGTCTCACAGTTTGGTTGGTTGATGGAAACATGAGTCAACACCGTGAATGGACTAGAAAGGCCTGACGGCATGGGTTTGAGGTAGAGCAGTGGTTCTCAACCTTCCTAATGCTGTGACCTTTTAATACAGTTGCTCATGTTGTGGTGACCCCCCAGCCACAAAATTATTTTTGTTGCTGCTTCACAGCTGTAATGTTGCTGCTGTTATGAATTGTCATGTAAGCATCTGTGTTTTCCGAGGGTCCTCGGTGACTGCTGTGAAAGGGTCGTTCAATCCCATGGTTCAGAACTGATGTAGAGGAAGGGATTAAAAGGCATAGAGGCATTGAAAGTTTACAATGAATTTTCCCTTGAAGGCCTAGTCCCCCATTCTGCAGTATTCAGAAGACACACTGTTTGCCTTGAGAAATAACTTACCTAGGGAGCTTCAGTACTGTCTCCAGTTCAGTCACTCTCCTGTGTTTTTGCCCTACCGTGGAAAATGTAGCCCATCAGATGAACAGTAAATGCAGCATTAAGTGAGCAGTGACCAAGGGGCCTCACTGCACTGAAAGGCAAGGTGGGGGATTTTTCTTGGCAGGCATCAGCATCAGTAGAGCATTCAGAAGAGTCTGAGCCTTGTACACCTCTGGCACTAGTTAGCTCATCAGAACCCTGAAAATGAAAACAGAGAGAAAAACATGCTATCTTCATACTTGATCTGTAGAAATAGAAAAGTTCCAGGTCAACTGTAAAATGTCTAGGTGGAATGATAAAAATAGAAAGTCCTGTCTGGCTTATGGAGCCAGAGCCTCTATAGTGAAAGGGCTGTGTCCCTTTGAGGAAGGACTCATAAAAACTGAAATCTTTCTAGTGCTACTTCTTCAGCCTTCTGAAAAGAATGGTTTCTTACCCTAGCAATTATACATCTGGGAAAAGAACAAAAAAAATCACTCTTCTTGAGGACTGTTGAACAATGTTTCTGAGCTGATGTAGATTCCAAGATACCCCAGAGGTTACTGGGGCTCTGGTCTGCAGTAAGGATCTTTGAAGGTTTGGTGACAAAGAGAATTTTAGCTCAGATTTGTCTTTCTAGGGTCCCATCCCAGGGCTGTTTATCCAGCTCTAGAATGAATAATTAAATACTCAGCAACCAGTGGAATCCCCATATACTTCCACGCTTAAGGATTATTAACAAGTTCAAGATTTTGTTTATGTGACACAAAACTGGAATGATAAAAGTAGCCTTTCTTCATATTTCCACAACTCTTTTTAGTGTCTGCTTTGAAGATGTGTGGATAATTATTTCACCAACCCAGGACTTCATTATACCACTGTCTTTCATAAGACTGCTGCGAAACTAGCATGAACCACAGAAGAGGAAACTAAGCAGGTATTTCAGGACAGGAACGAAACAGGAATACACTTGAAAAAAATAGCAAGTTTCCTTTTTTAATAAAAGATTTTTATTTTTAATTATGTGTTGTGTGTGTGTGCAGGTGTGCATGCTTGTGTGCATGTGTGTATGTGTGTGTGTGTTTCTGGAACTGCAGATGCCTGCAGAGGTCAGAGGCATTGGATCTCCTGAAGCTGGGATATAGGCAGTTGTGAGCCACTGGAAGTGCATGCTGGGAAACAGATTTTGCAAGAGCCATCTGTGCTCTTAACCGTGGAGACATCTGTCCAGCCCCCAAGAACTGGCAAGTTTCTGAAGCAAATAGATGAGAGTTGATAAAAGACAGACACTGTAGGAAAATTTCTTGTTTTTATGAGTATTAAATCAGATTTCAGTTTTGGAACGCCCTAATAATTCGGAGTCTAATATATACTGTTTCCTAAATGCTAGTGTGCTCATTTTACTTGGCATTGAACATAGATAGGTATTTTTATGTTCATCTTTTACCATTAACCACCCAATTAACTCTCCTATCATTGACGACTTTCAGATGCTCCAGGCCAAGGCTATTGAGTTCTTATATTGTTTTGTCAGCATCTGTAAAGTGGTCCTTTGCCCATTTATGGCTGCTTCCCACCAGCACATCTGGCATGGGTGACATGTTCCTGCTGTGGATTTTCTCCCTTTTTCGCATAATGGATATTTCCCTATATTCATTAACATTGTTAAAAATGGCTGAGATTAAATATTTTCTTACCATGGGCCCTATCATTTTTTTGTCTTGACCAGTTGTGGGTTTTTGTGTTAATCCACATCTACTGCAGAAAGAAGATTCTCTGATGATGACTGAGAGATACACTACTATATGGGTATAATAATAAGTCATTAAGAGTTAGCTTAATACTATTTCTAATTAGCAGAATAACGATATTGTGTTCTCCCCTAGAGCCTATGGCCTGTGTAGCCACAGGTTCTTAGCAACAATGTCAGGCATAGTTTCATCTTGTAGAGTAGAACTTAAATCTGAGCAGAAAATAGTTGGTTACTCTCACGACATTAATGCCATTTTTGCACTAATGGGCATGACTTGCCAGGCCACTCATTACTCTAGTTCTCAGAGTTCACAGCTATGTAACACTGATGATTATTTTTTTGCTCAAGTTGTATGCACATATTTTCAAATGCTATGAAGCTAGCCAATAGGGATGAAACTTCCAGTTTAATCGTACCTTGATTTCTCCATGTTCTGTGACTCAAGTATACACTATCTACAGCAACATGGTCTTACCATCAAGTTCTGGAGGGTACCTAAGAGCATTGGAAATATCATGTTTGGGGGGTCTATTGGACCTCATTGACCAAAAACTGCAAGTTTATTCCTATTACTGAGCTTTTTATTTGTTAGCTTGTGGCATCTAATAGGGAATCCAGATCTAGAAAGACAGTTTTTTTTCATACATGGATGTATCTTTGAATCTTTAAATATGTGTGTTTTATTTGGAATATTCATAGTAGTGAAGAAATTAGTAAGGGACCATGGGGAGGAAGACTTTCAAGGGTGGTGAAGTAGAACACAATGATAAGAAATGGTTAAAGGGAGCCGGGTGGTGGTGGCGCACTCCTTTAATCCTAGCACTCATGAGGGAGAGCCAGGCAGATCTCTGTGAATTAGGGGCCAGCCTGGTCTACAGAGTGAGTTTGGACAGGGTCCAAAGCTACACAGAGAAACCCTGTCTCAAAAAACCAAAAAAAGGAAAGAAAGAAATGGTTAAAAGGTAATGATATGGTAGAATGGAAGAACTAAATTAGGGTAAGGGATGGGAGGGGAGTGTAGAATAAGTAATATAGTGAGGTATAACTAACACTAAAGATTGTTTTGAAAAAGTCAGGGAAACCTACTATTGTAGGAGTTTTCAAAATATATACACATACATACATTAAAACAATTGAAATGGAATTACCCCACAATGGGGTGTCGAGGTCCCTGCTAAACTTTTATTGTTTTTAAATTATGTGTATATATGTGTATCTGTGCTAGGATATGTCCACATGAGTACAGTGCCTATGGAGACCAGAATAAAGCTTTGGATCCCTTGGTTGCTGTGAACCATCCAACATGAGTCCTGAGAAATGAACTCAGGTCTTCTGCAAGAGTGGTACTTAAACCCCAAACCATTGCTCCAGATCACAATAAGGTACATCTTGAATATGTTTATAATGCCTCTTCATACCCTTTGTGGAATTATTAACTTACCTCACTATCTAGAACTTAACAAACTGCTTTGCTTACCTCTCAGGAAAGTTGTCTCTGCACCTCTGTTTCTCAGGAGGGGTCTCTGAGCTCTTAGGATATTGAAATTCATTACTTGAATGATGTTCCACCTCTGTGCCATCTTTCTCCTAAAGACCTGAAGAGCCTTGGCAGAAAGGAGGGATGGTAGTACATCAGTAATTCCTCCATCTTTCTATTCTTCAACTCCTTTTTAGACTTAGTTCAACTCTTCCTCCTCTAGAAATACCCCATGTCCACCTCTTTCTCTTTGCTGTGTCGTGTTCCTCTAACAGCATCTCACACATGCTACCATCATAAGATAGTCTCAGCACTGGAAAAACATGTCTTGATTGTCTCTAGATCATGAGCTAGAAAATTCCTTCATTTCTTTGTCTTTGGAACCTGGCACTGTGCCTGATACAGTCAAAGTTTCAATTCCATGGTGCTAGAACTTCACTGCTAGGTGGAAAGTTATTAACAGTCATGATTAACCCATGCCCTCACAGAGTTCTAGGAATTCAAGGGAGAATATGCCTGAGCTGGTGTCAAGGTGGAAGAAGGAAGCTGAACTGTTTTTTTTTTAAGGGGAAATAAAGTGGCAGAATCCTCCTAATATTGCAGAAATAGTTACTTGGCTAAGCCCATAAAAGCAAAGGCTGTTGCTAGAGTAGATGAACAACATTTTACAATTTAAGAATATCCTGTACAAGATCAACTCAAAAAAATCAGTAGCCCTCCTATATACAACTGACAAACAGGCTGAGATGGAAATCAGAGATACATCACCCTTTACAATAGCCACAAATGACATAAAATACCTTGGGGTAACGCTAACCAAGCAAGTGAAGGACCTATATGACAAGAACTTCAAGTCCCTGAAAAAAGAAATTGAAGAAGATGTCAGAAAATGGAAAGATCTCCCATGCTCATGGATAGGCAGGACTAACATAGTAAAAATGGCAATTTTA